>JAFBJS010057577.1:123165-150235 GCA_016785265.1 Paraplagusia blochii
TAATCCATACATTTTTATACATATATATATATATATATATGGTGTATATTAGAGGTGTGACGATTCACTCACATTACGATCCGATTCATATCTCGATTCACAGGCTACGATCAGATTCAGGAACAATTAATTAAAAATATTTAACGATCGATCCAGTTCGATACGATTCGGTTTGATCCAAAACGATTATTTGCACACCCCTAATATATATATATATATATATATATATATAAATACATATACATACACACATATACAGTATATGAAGATAAACCAATGCATACATTTGTATGCTTTATTTACTTATTTATGTTTTTTCATTGTGAAGTCAAGCGAGTAGGTGATTCCATCAATGCCCTATAGGTGTCACTGCAGTGCACAATGTACAACTCCACTCCACCAAACCTGTCCTGAACCCTGTCCAGACCACGTTACCTACTGTCACATACATTGATCGAATGTCCAGTAAATTTGTCAAGAAAGGAACAAATACCGTTAAAACAAACAGACTCATTTAACCTGGCGCCACACAGAGGCGGAGGAAGGTCCCTGCAGGCTGACGTCCATATGGAGTAGATACATCGTGTATTTAGAAGCTGCTCCATCTTTTTATTCAGTGTAATCTTTTATACATGAGGCCTGGGTTCACTCTGCCTGTTGGTTACGTAACCAAAGGAAAAGTCATAATGTTGTGTGAGAGTTTTTTTTTTTCTTATTTTTTTTTACTATTTTAAGCAGAAAATGAATTTCTATTTAGAGTTTGACAGAGGAACGAGGTCAGTGTGAGAGCGAAGACTCCTGGTAACCTCTGCATCACTCTGCTCTGGGAAGTCATTAGGGATTTTGGCTGAAGTCTGAGAAGTTCTTCTCTAATCTTCAACTCAGTCAAAGTCCTGGGTCCTGGACCAGTTTGGACCAGACCTGACTAATCTGATCCGGTCTCATTTCTGAGGAGACGCCTGTTCATGTCTCAAAGGAAATGTCTGTGGCAGAGTTCTTGATACGTCATTATTTCAGACTGTCTCTTCTCCTCCTCTGGTCTGGTCCCTTCTTCAGGTGTTTCCAAAGTGAATCGTCCTTTTCCTTATCTCCCCCTGTTCTCTTCGTCTTACGAAGACAAGAGACAACATTGATGAGGATAATAATAATATTAATTGACTTAAATATCAACGAACGTGAATAAATGATGTCAAACCTTCCGTGTGGTCTGATGTCCCACAGGCAGTGTTTCTGTCCAACTTCACACTCTGTCCCTGTGTCTGTTTCCAGGTGTCCCACCAGCCACCGGGACGGGGACCCTTCAGATCATGCTGGTGGACATCAACGACAACGCCCCTCATGTTTCTCCACCCGAGGTGGAAATGTGTGAGAAACCTCAGCCCAATGGCATCAACATCACCGCCAGTGACCCCGACCAGGCCCCCAACGCCGGGCCCTTCGCCTTCGAGCTCGTGCACCGTCCATCGGACATACGCCGCAACTGGACGCTCAGTCGCTTCAATGGTGAGTCAGGACTGGGGGTTGAGGGAGAAAAGTAGATCCTGGTCCAAAGACCAGGGGGTTAAATCATATGGTTGATGGAGGTTTTTAGAAAATACCAGATTATTTTTTTCCACTAACGTCTGGTGTAAACTTTTTACCGATGTTTAATAAACCGATATTGTCCAATACCATAACTCCTGATTCCAGTATCAGTTGAAGATATACTATAAGCCTAATTATTTTTATTTTTCAGTACAACCCACTGTATGTAGTAAGATACATTTGATTCATTAAATGAGCTGCAGTGCTGCCATCTAGTGACTTGGACTTATAACATATTTTTAGGGCACAAAAAAAATCCATAGTTTCATTGTCTGAGGAAAGACAACCAGGAAAGACAACAAGGAGAGACAACAAGGAAAGACAACCAGGAAAGACAACAGCAATTCTTATAGTTACATACAATTCTAGTGCTAATAATAATTAATATTATTATTCTATTTTTAACTTTGCTATGTTCCTGCTTTTAAAGTGGAGTTTTGATCTTGTAGTAGTTTTTTTTTTTTTATCTACCCTGAAAGTCTGGGACACCAGTGTGTATTTCCATTATCAGTTTAACACAAACATTTGTTTTGCTTTGATGGAATTTTGGGGAAACTGTGCACAGACGGTGGAGCAGCACATCTGGATCTCACAGCAGTTCTGTCTCCCAGTCCACTGTCATGGGCTGCAGCAGTCTGACAGGGACAGGTAACGCTAGGACAATTGTTTTTACCTCATATCGTCCCTTTGTCCTGCTGTTTGACGGAGACAGAGACCAGACTGTCAACTTGATGCTTTGGACAAATCTTTGTCTTTTCACTTGGTTTCCTGTAAAAACAGAGATTTGACGCAACATAAATATGAACCATGTACACGTGGACCGATAGATGTATGTACATATATAAAATACATGCATATACAGGGAATCAAACCTTAAACCCTGATGTTTTGACGTCAGTGGGTGGAGACAAACATTAGCACTGGCAGCCGTCCAACACTTTTAGAGGTGACATCACCAAACATCGGTGAAAACACGTCCCACGTTTTATTGCTGCAAATTATTTTCTGTGAAATTGCTGTTTGCTCGTTTCCTTCAACTGCGACAGTAATGTTTGAAATGATTAATGGAGTTAATTTTTCATTTATACGGAAGTTTTTATATTTGCTGTCGCAGCCAAGTCTGGATTTCACTTTTATTTGGTTCCGTTTGAAGCCTGTTTAAAGAGGAATAACAGATATTTTATTTTTTAATTCCTCTGTCCTGAACGGAGACATTCACCAGCAGCAGTCCACAGCTGAGAGGACGAGTAACCATGACGATACCAGACATTGTAACAAGTCAAATCATTTTCTTCCCTTCCTAAGGTGAATATGCTCAGCTCCGGCTGCGGATCGGTTCCCTGCCCAGCGGGATCTACAAGATTCCCATCACAATCACAGACTCTGGAAACCTGCCCATGTCCAACACATCCTACCTGAAGGTGAAGGTCTGTCAGTGTGACCACCATGGAGACTGTGTGGACAGGGACAGACTGGTTCTTCCTGGACTGGGCACTGGAGCCATCATCGCTATTCTCATCTGCATCATCATTCTGTTGGGTGAGTCCCTGGTTCTCAGGTTCTGGACCGAGTTATGGTGTGACCCAGATCAGACCTCGTCACCTCAGACCCAGGCCACGTTAATGTGGCCCAGTCTTTGTTTTTTTTTGATGAATTCGTAGTTGAACAGTTGCCTTGGCAACATCACCAACATCCAGGTCCAGGACATTTTATTTCAACTTTATTACAACACGTACGAAAACAGGAAACAGGAACAGATCTGGAGACCATAGATAGGGACAACCGGCAACTTGAGTACCTCAAGGAGGTTCCCTTAAGTACCTTAAGACTCATAGAGACAACACAGACTATATGGACCAACAGGATCATTGGGACAACAGGGATCATAGGGACGACAAGGACCATAAGAACAAGAGGGACCATAGGGACAATAAAGACCATATGGATGACATTGACCTTAGGGATTATAGGATCCATAGAGACCTGAAGGACAGGGACTGTAGGGACAACAACTCTTGAGGTAACGTCCTGTAACGTCCATTCAGGACATTGGACTCCTGCTGCTGCAGTCTTCAGCCTCAGTGGTCCGTGGTTGGGGTGGAGACCACAGTCACAGGGAGCAGTGAAGGTCTGATAATGACATCGATCTTCAACAAAGATCTCAAAACCACTTACAGACACAATAACTTGTGTGGTTTTCACACAGCAGTGACTTGAAAACAGCTTCAGTTTATTTATTTCCTCTGATTCACTTTCTCCTGGATCAATAATTCAATTAGTCAACATCGTTAGCATTAATGATATAAGGAGAAGTAAAATACTTGATGCAGCATCTGAAATAATATGACATGAAGTTCAACCTCAAGTCTTTGTGCCTCAACAGTAGAGTCTCAAACTGCTTTGCTTTTTTTCACTGCGGGTCAGAAGAGATTGTGACTTAATGTTTCATTTCGCAGATTCATTCTAATCAAATCATATCTATAATTAAAGAGGCACTAGAGATGAAATGGAACCCGGGTTAAAATGATTTTTTTTCCTTCTTTCTTAATTAGGGATCAAATGCTCCCACTCTGTGCCGTGGCTCTGGTTTCTCAGACTAATGATGACGTCGTCCAGACGTGGGAGCAGGAAGACAGAAAAAAAAAAAATAGACAAAAGCAAAGAAATGTTGACTTTATCTTCACGAGTCTAAAATAATCACCTCATGTCGTGAAAATGTTCCCATCGCTGCCGCCGGTGGTCGTTTACAGAGTCAACGCTGCTGTTTCTTTGTTTTTTTCTTTAATTGAACGACGTCTGTATTAGTGGTTGAACTGTTGCCATGGCAACATAACACCATCACCATTAAAAACAGTTGCAGGACTTGTTATTTCAGAGACTGATCCATTTTTTATGACTCAGATCAGCGTGACACTTGGCTGTAAAACACAGGCGGCTGAAGCTGAAAGAAAACGTGTGCGTGTGTGAAACCTCACAGATGTTTGCTCAAGAGCACTCGTTCCAGCGTTTCCAAGTATTGACGTAATGGGTCAGGTCTTAAACACACGGTTCTTTTCAGGCTCTTCTTCAAGACCTCAGACACTAAAGTCAATAAAGAGGAGTTTATGACACATTCAATACAGATTAATCATGATTAGTTGGGATTTTCTGCAAGATTAATTGTTGAAAAGGAGCGATGATTAGGTGACATAGGTTAACGTTTCAGGCTAAGCCAATCAGAAGGAGACCTGGGCGGGTCTTCTTGCCTTATAGGGAAATAAACAGACGGCAAGATGATGGCAAGAGTCAAGTTTAGGTTACGATAAAGATATAAAGTCTGTCAAAAAGTCTAAACATCTATTTTGTTTTTATTGTTTCATTTCATTATGATTGTTGATACAAAAGACGGCACTAAACTTTTTTAATGTGTTTTTAAGGTAAAGTAACTCGTTATTAGTTACTTTTATAATGTAGTAACTAGTAACATGACTAGTCACTTTTTCAGAGCAGTAATTTGTAAAGTAATACGTTACTTTTTTAAAGTAACTTGCCCAACACTGCCTCTATTACAGACTATACCGTATTAATGCAAATATGTTAATATTATTTTAACACTTTGAAACAACAGAGAGTATTCAGTGTTTTTGTAAGTTAAATTTAAAGTTTCAGATAAATGCATATCAGCTGCAGCTACACTGCCACCTAGAGATGAAGAAGTTATTTCAGGGATTATAAATCACACAGTACAAAAGTATTATGAAGAGTTATTAATACGCACGGAAAAAGTAGTAACCCTTGTGTTAGTGTAGTGTTGAGATATTAAAGCTGTTTAATATAAACCCCAGCCATTACTTTATTATTATTAAGCCTTTATTATTGCACACACCCACACTCCATTGGCTATGCTGTCGAAAGAGTTCAGTTGTTTTACTTGCATGTCGCCAAAATCCGATTGTTAACTTTATGTAGTCGTTTCGTATAGTCATTTTAGCACAGCTACGTTGTTGTTTACCTTTATTATTATTATTAATAGTAAAGTAACCAGTTATTAGTTACTTTTATAATGAAGTAACTAGTAACGTAATTAGTTACTTTTCCAGAGCGGTAACTAGTAAAGTAATAAGTTACTTTTTGAAAGTAACTTGCCCAACACTGATGATTATACATAATTATTCACTTTCTATTCATTCTTACACACATACGACCTCAGTGGACTTGTAACAAAAATGTAACGTCGTTACATAAATTCTTTAATCAAATCTGCGCTGAATAGAAAAGGCGAAGTATTGTTGAGATGACGGTAACGTTTGACCTCAGAGAAGGTGTAGAAATGAAACCAACGCTGCTTTGAACATTTTTCTCTCAACGGTGATGAACTTCTTTTTACACAGCAGCCTTTCAGAGGCAGCTGATGCCTTCACTGACCAAGGACGGGTCTGTTATCTGCTCACATGAAGCTCTCCCTCTGTGTGTGTGTGTGTGTGTGTGTGTGTGTGTGTGTGTGTTCAGAAACATACAAAGGCACCAGACAAACAAAGAGCAGGAAAAACACACAGATTAAAAACGGAGTTTCAACACAGAGCCATAAAAACAGCGGGTGAACACAGGAGTCCTGCATCTTTGAGTTTTTCATGGGCTGGAGTTAGGGCTGAACATTTGGTCAGAAAGTTATTTTAGAAATTTATCAGAATAAAAAATGAAAATCTTCTCCTCTTGTCAAACTTTTTCTCCTGCTGAAACTGTATTTTAGGATCTATTGTGATTTCACATCATCTCTGTTTCACTTTCACCTGTTTATTGATGCAATTGACAGTTCGCCCCCTACTGGTCAATAGACTTGACCTCATCACACCTCGGATAAATGACAGACGACCGCGTTTTCTTGGTCTCAGACTGAAGGTGGATTTGTCTGGTTTGTCTCACTCTGTCCTGATCTCCTTGTCCTGCAGTTCTGGTGCTGGTGTTTGTGATGTGGATGAAGAGGAGAGACAAGGAACGTCAGGCCAAACAGCTGCTCATCGACCCAGAGGACGACGTGAGAGACAACATCCTCAAATATGACGAGGAGGGTGGAGGAGAGGAGGACCAGGTAGACAAACACCCTTTAACTTTTATATATATTAAGGAAATGAAACAACCTGAGCTTTGAGACCATGTCTCAGTCCATCATCATCTTCTCCTCTGGTCTGGTCCCTTTTTTTAGGTGTATATTTATTGTTTGCACTGTGGTCAACATTGGTACTGCAGCCAAAATCGATGATCTCTGAAATCATCATCAAAACCAACATTTATTTGATTCTGATCGCAATGTTTGCAGCCGTTTGTCCCCACACTGTGTCAAATGTCCCAGAACTTTATGACCGAGGGACATCCTCACCTTAAATGTTTCTTTCTTTCTTCATCTTCACCTTTTGAAGAACATAAACCACCTGACAACAGAACAACTTCTTTACACGGGGCCACTTGGTTTACACTTGTCTTCGTGTGTGTCTCTGTCCCACAACACGGCATGAATTTCCACACAAGTGACTGTGGTTTTTTTCTTTATTTTACAGGAAGTTGAGTCTTTGTGGTTCACAGTTATGAAAGGACACTTTGGTCTGAAGTGTAAAAATGAAAAGAGAGAAATTGTTTGTCTCTCTGTGTGTCTTTTACATCACTCTGACACTCAGCCTGTGGCCTTGGGTTGAACAAAAGATCCATTCAACAGGAGAACACGTCAAAGGGACATTTTCGGGGTTTTTTTTGACAGACTTTTAAACTCGGACAAATGTCTTCATAAGAAGTTCAGCTACCAGAATAAAAAAAAACACCATGGTCGTGTCCTGTTGAGGTTGGACACCAGTTTATTTTTCTTTCTCTATTTTTTAAGTATTTGTTCTTGTTTTTCCACTTTTTGATGGGATTTGAAAGAAACAGAAGAAACAGTGAACATTAGTGATGTCTGCTGGGATGGATCTTCAGAGCTGGGTTGGTCTTGACCTGAGTCAAAGACCTGAGCCCCTTCCTCCTTGATGGACAAACTGTCCAGAGAGGGTTTGGATCCTAGTAGCTTTCTTTTTATTAACATTTGTAAATAAACTTTGGTCACAGCACAGACAGGAAGGTTTGGAGACAAAGATGCTAGAGAAGACAGATTGAGATGGTTTGGACATGTTCAGAGGAGGGACAGTGGAGACACGTTGGTAGAAGAATGATCCTAGAGATGGAGCTACCAGGTAGGAGACAAAGAGAAGATTGATGGAGAAGGATATTTCACTGTGGAAACACCTGGAGAAGAGCCACCTTCAAAAGAGAAGAATAGAGATTTTGAATCCAGACAAAAAGTCTGTGGAGTTTAATGATGAACTTGGTTCAAGTGATGGTTTGAACCAGAAGTTAATGAAGTTTGAAAATAAGGAAATCACCATCTGGAACTCCAGGGGTCACTTCAGGGGCAAGTTCTGCCCGGTAACAGATAAGTGTTCGTATAAATAAATGAATATCATGGAAATAAAAAGAATTATATTTACAGCTAAGAATTCAAGCTGATTCTGCTGAATATTCTGCTGATATTGACATAAATCTGATCATTTCAGATCAGGTGAATGATATTATTGGACACTGAGTTTGTTGAAGAAGTCGGCTGGGATGTTCTTGATGTTCTTGATGTTCTTGATGTTCTCTCTGCCTCCTGCTGCACAGGCTCAGAGGTATGAAGAGTCAGACAGCAGGCAACAGTGGAAGGTTTGGAGGAAATACGATTTTTATTTCTGAACTTTAAGCAAACGCTACAGTTTGGTTTGGTTTATTGCAAACCAAATAATCTTTATGTTATTTTGCCCACGTTGGTAAAATGTTAAAATATTGTAATGTTATCGTAGCATTCTCTGTCTCAGATGCTGCTTTGTCCTCTGTCCGTCCAACTCCTGATGGTCTGAGGTAAAAGACTGTGACTCAGTAGAGAGTGTTCTCTGTTGGACTCTCTGTTGTTCTTGAGTGGAAAGTGTTCGGCCGTTTGTCCATTACTATGAACAAAGTCCAAGGTCGCAGCACCTCCTGCTGTCTTTGTGCTAAAAGCTGCCTTGCTTTAGTCCATTTCCTTGGAGACCAGAGAGCATGAAATGGTTTCTGGATGGTTACGGCCGAGACTCGCTCCCGTTCACCGTCAACTAATCAGAGGCCGTGACACTCACTTGGTCTGTGCCGCTGCTGCTGTTGTTAAAGATGAGGTGGAAAAGCAGACAGATCCTAATTAAAAAGCTTCAGATTCAGCCACAGCGCCCCCTGAGGTCACAGCCTCCAGGAGACCAGGTCGCCTTTGTGTCGGAGCTCGGCCTTTTCATGTGACTCATTGGAATTCCATCCACATTCCCTGTTTAATCCAGAACAACCATAGAGATAGTGATGACTCTGTTTGCTGTGAGTCCTGATAAAAGCTGCTGCTTCCATCAATCACTGAAGCTCCTAATGAACACGGGCCGTGGTTGGACCTGGCAGAAGGTGTCGTGCTGTCATCATGAAGGAGACTAAATCAGCAGACGTTAACTAACCCGCCTGTCATGTAATAAAGTTCAAGTCAAGAATTAATTTCTTCTCAGAGTTTAATTTACCCCAGTGTAAACGGTCTCTCTTAGAGGGAAACTCGTGTTTCACAGCGCAGCCTAGAGGAGAGACTCGGTTCATTTTTAGTCTGGGAATAAAATACATCGTCAGAATTCCTGTATTTGTCAATAAATTACTGGAGTTAAAAGAACTTTGATAATGAACTGAAAATAATGTCATTCCGTCAATAACATCTGTGAAAACAGCAGTTTTTTTATAATAAGTTCCCCCTGAACTTATTACAAAAAAAAGAAAATGAAAATGAGGACAATGAAATATATTAAACAAATAAAATCTTTATATTTTTCTAAATCATTTTTTTCTCTGAAAAGCTGAAAAATGTTGTCCAGACTTTCTTTTTCTTCCTTGAGCAGCGACCACCGTCACAGTAGTAATAAAATAAAACTCAGACTAATCAACCGTTCTTCTTCTACTGCGTCTTGTTCTTCTGTCCTGTGGAGGCAGAGTGTGAAGACCAGGCTGAGGCGGGAATTTTCTTTTCTCCAGAAACCTGGATAACTTTTGTGTCTTTGAACGTGGTCTCTGGTTGATGTATTTTGGACCTCTGTCAGTAGAGGGCGACAGCTACACCCTGGCTAATTTATCTTCTTTCCTTCTCCAGGTGTTTCCACAGTGAATCCTTCTTCTCCATCTCCCCCTGTCCTCTCCATCTTCTACTCTGACTCCAACTACCTCCATGTCCTCCCTCACTGCATCCATCAATCTCCTCTTTGTCTCCTACCTGGTAGCTCCATCTCTAGGATCATTCTTTTGATAATGAACTGAAAATAATGTCATTCCGTCAATAACATCTGTGAAAACAGCAGTTTTTTTATAATAAGTTCCCCCTGAACTTATTACAAAAAAAAGAAAATGAAAATGAGGACAATGAAATATATTAAACAAATAAAATCTTTATATTTTTCTAAATAATTTTTTCTCCCAGGGCAAAACACAGCAAGCTGAAAAATGTTGTCCAGACTTTCTTTTTCTTCCTTGAGCAGCGACCACTGTCTCTGGTTGATGTGTTTTGGACCTCTGTCAGTAGAGGGCGACAGCTACACCCTGGCTAATTTATCTTCTTTTCTTCTCCAGGTGTTTCCACAGTGAATCCTTCTTCTCCATCTCCCCCTGTTCTCTCCATCTTCTCCTCTGACTCCAACTACCTCCATGTCCTCCCTCACTGCATCCATCAATCTCCTCTTTGTCTCCTACCTGGTAGCTCCATCTCTAGGATCATTCTTGTACCAATGTATCCACTGTCCTTCCTCTGAACATGTCCAAACCATCTCAATCTGTCTCCAAACCTTCCTGTCTGTGTTGTCCCTCTAATGTCCCTCATTCCTGATCCTGTCCATCCTTGTCTCTCCTAAAGACAATCTCAGCAGCATCTTTAACTCCTCCACCTCTAGCTCTGTCTTCTGTCTATTCCTAGTGTCTTTAATCCATCCATCATGGCTGGTCTCTCCACCATCCCTCCACCTTAGCTGACTCTCTTCTTCTATCTCTTCTTCTCCAGTTGTTCCATCCTGACTCCACTCTATTCTTCTCCTCAGTCTCCTCCACAGTCTCCACTGCTCTGAACAGTTGATCCTCTAAAGTATCTAAACTCCTCCACCTTCTCCTCCTCTGCTCCTTGTATCATTCCACATATGCTCTATTTGCTGTGACTGACCTTCTTTCCTCTTCTTTCTAATAGAAGCCTCCGCATTGTTTCTCTTCTAAAATAATCAACAATTTAACTGCGAAAAGTAGCATTTTTCCCCCAAAAATATCAGTTTCATTAACTTATCTAATAAATAAGATGAAGAAATCCTGGTGAAAAACTCCTGGAATGGAGTGATCTCCCAGTTGACAGTCAGGCAGCAGCAGCAGCAGCATCACTAGATGTTTCTGGATCACTCATCATCATCATCAGCAGCAGCAGCAGCAGCAGTTTGAACATTTCACAGATTTTCTGAAACGTCCCTTTCCCGCAGGTTGTCTCTTTTAATTAGTCTGGTACTTTAGCTCATGATGTGACTCCTGCAGATGCACCAGCGCAGGTTCTTTCATTTCCCTGTTTGTTCACTGCTGCAGACGACGCAGCACAGACGCAGCACAGACGTTCAGACGGCAGCTACAAGATCAACACAGTTCAAGTTCCAAACACGCTGGAGAGTCGCTGATTGTCACGTCTTTTTCGTCTCTTCCAGGACTACGACCTGAGTCAACTGCAGCAGCCGGACGCCCTTGAGCCAGAGTGCATCAAGGTGGGAATCAGACGTCTGGACGAGAGACCCCTCCACCACGACCATCAGTATCCTCTCCGCTCGGCTGCACCTCATCCTGGAGACATCGGTGATTTCATTCATGAGGTACGAAAAACACACAACTGGTTTGGACCTCAGGGATTCATCAACCTGAACCAAGTTCTGGTCCTGCTGTTTTTAAAGCTCAGACTGAATGGGTCACAGAGCTGCAATCTCCTGAGCTGTGAGCTCCATTAGATGTTGAAGAAAGTCAATTTTCCAGGCACACTTCTTCAGGAGTTCACTTATTGATCAATAATCAACCAAGCAGGGCTGTAGAACCATCTGATCCTCGATCTGAGACCAAGAAGAGCAGAAAAACTGATACGGTGTCTGAGAAATAAATCTAGGATCTTATGAAGGTGAGAAACCCCATGTGGGTCCAACAGACTGGCAGGATTTAGAGATACTGAAGTTCAGCTGCAGCTTCACGCTGGTGCATTGTGGGAATCAAAGAACAGAAGGCAGAGATTCAGAGCTTTTTATTTTTAATCAGTGGAGTTTAATTGGTGTTAATTGAAAATGACCACTGCTTTAGGACATGTCCAGGATCAGTGGACGTAAAGGACAAGAAACTCAGTCTGGTGATGGGATGTGATGAGATGTGATGTGTTGAGAAGGGATGGGATTGTTCAGGTGAGATGGTTTGGGTTGTGATGGAATGGAATTGGATGTGATTGGATAGAAAGGATTGGGATGAAGTTTGATGGGATGTGATAGGATGTGATGGGATGGTGTCGGGTGACTTGGGATGAAATGTGATGTGATGGTGTCTGATGGGATGAGATGGAAGGGGATGAGAGGGTTAGAAGGTTTGAAAAGATGTGATGGAATGGATTGGGATCTGATGGGATGAAGTGTGATGGGATCAGTGTTGGGCAAGTTACTGTAAAAAAGTAACTTATTACTTTAGTTACTGCTCTGAAAAAGTAACTAGTTAAGTTTCTAGTTACTAAATTATGAAAGTAACTAATAACTAGTTACTTTATTTTAAGAATACATTAAAAAGTTTAGTGTTGTGTTCTGTAGAAACTATCGTAATGAAATGTAGTGGAACAATAAAAACAAAATAGATGTTTAGACATTTTCACAGGCATCTTTAACGTAACCTCAACTTGCCGTCTGTTTATTTCCCTATAAGGCAAGAAGACCCACCCAGGTCTTTTTCTGATTGGCTTAGCCTGAAATGTTAACCTAAGTCAACCAATCATTGCTCCTTTTCAACACATGGGTTCAGTTAGTGTTCACGGCCGTCTTTCGCTCATGACTGACAGGCAGCAGACAGGCTCCGCCTCCACGGGAGAAACTGTCCATTTGGACCACAGATAGTAACGAGTAACGAGTCCCTTTACACCACAGTAACAATAACAGCGTTACTGAATGGGAAAAGTAACCTGTTACGTTATTAGTTACCCAGAAAAATAGTTCGTGTTATTCCCAACACTGGATGGGATGTGATAGGATGTGGAGGGATGGGATGAGGTGAGGTGACTTGGGATGGAACAGAATGGAGTGGATTGGGATGAAATGGAAGAAGTTGGGAGAGATGAGAGGATTGGAAAATTTGGGACATGATGATGATGATGTGATAGAATGAGATGTGACTGTTACGGCTGGTGATGACAGACAACAGTGTTTGGACTCCGCCAAATTAAAAGTTGTGTTGGACAGAGGACAGAGGACAGGCAGCAGCCGCAGCAGCAGGGAGCACCGAGGCGAGGTGAAGGCCAGGTCTCTGAGCTCTGCTCACGGTCAGGATTAGTGGACCCTCAGACGTGACCACAGCCTGGACGGCTAATTGCTGGTAAATCCATTGAGTTAAAGTTAATCTCCCAGACTGGCTGCCAGCCACTCACAGCTTCTTAAAGCTTCACAAATGCCTCCATTTTTTGTTAGTAATTTATGCAAAGACGCTGACATTTCTCTCAGCAGACGGTGAGGTGGAATTGTTTGCTTTTTTTCAGGTCGCAGCGACACGTTCTGTGTTTGCTATTGTTAATTGAAACATGACAGGAATCTGCTGCTGCTGCTGCTGCTGCTGCTGCAGCTGCAGAATGAAATTAAAACTAAAATCTGTGCTGAGGTCTTAACTTTTGTCCACAGGGGAAGAGACAATGGAAAAAAACGATGCTGAAATAAAAGATCCACTGAAGCTGAGTCACCGTGGTAGAACATCTTACCTTAGGGTCACTAAGGTTCATTCATTATATTAGTTTAACTTTATACATGTCAACATTGGATGGGTTAGATTAGCCTGGGTAGCATGGTTAGCATGGGTTGTGATGGGTGGGATGGGATTTGATGGGGTGGGATGGAATAGAATGGATTGGAATCTGATGGGATGAAGTGTAATGGGCTGCAATTGTATGGGGTCCAATGAGATGGGATGTAACAGAATGGGCCGGAACCCAAGAGGCAGATGTGTACAGTGAAGGGTCAAATGGCATAAGATGGGATGTGATGTGTTGAAAAGGTGTGGATGGGATTGTCCAGGTGAGAACTTTTGGGATGTGATGGGAAAGGATGGGATTGATAAGCATGGAATGTGATGGATGGGAAGTGTGATGGGGTGGGATTGTATGGGGTCAGATCAGATGGGATGGGAACCCGGGACCTTATGAATGACAGACAGATGTGTCCAGTGGCAGCAGCAAACTACTATATTGCAGAAGCTCTAAGTGTAACTAATTGCGTGCTGTTGGCGGCAGAGGGGGCGCTCTAGTCCACTCTGGGAGTTGCATTGATTCAATGAGAAGTTCAATGTTGTCTAAAGGAAGACAGTCGTCCACTCCACACAGAGAGGCGGGCTTAGAGAATTCCATCACTGTCATTGGCTGAACTCTCTCTCTCTCAGTCTTCATCCTTCATCAGTCAAAGTCCGTCCACTGGTGTCTCCTCTGCTGCTGTTCCTTCTTCAGCTCAGTGTTTATTCCATCTGTAAGACGTTAACAGCCAGTGTTCTGTGGTCACTGCTGGAGGTCCAGTCACTGCTCATCCTCATCCTTCTCCTTCTTCTCCTTCTTCTCCTTCTTGTCCTTCTTCTTCTTCTTCGTCTTCGTCTTCGTCTCCGTCTTCGTCTCCGTCTCCGTCTCCGTCACCGCTGCCCCAGACCGAGCAGCGTGGCAGTGACAGCATGTTTAAAACATTTATTAAACCCAACACCGTGTCTGCCTGGAGTCCAGCTGAGAGCAGTTGTGCAGAACCAATCCGACCACGACCCTCATGAATTATGCACTTGGTTCTGGGTGGAGGAAACGTCTTCATTCAGGGCCTGCGCTCGTCTACGGCTGAGGATGGAGCAGTCAAAAAGTTCCAAGACGGAGGTTCCAATTTAAAAAATACTTTTGATTTAAATCATTCTAAAACTTAAATCATCAATTTTCTTAAACAACCAACAAACGGAATCAAGTTGTTTTGTGAACAAAACCAGAGATGAAGAAAAAAACTCTTTTCAAACTTTATTCTTCAAATTAATTTGTCAAATTCTGTCTGAAGGAGAAGGAGGAATATTTGAATGTCATCACCAACACACTTCCATCAGAGATGACCATCAGAGGAGGTGATGGTGGAAGACCTTCTGGAGACCTATGGATCTTTTCTGAGTCTTGACCTCCAATGTGGGGACTAATGGTTGTGGACAGAAGTGGATAAATGTCATGAAAACGTCTCCACGTCCCCATCCACCCCTCCTACCCCATCACTGAACTGACCGACTTTATAGATGCTGAGTTTTTCAGGAGCATGAGAAGAATTGTCCACTGGTCCACACAGATAAACTTGAGGGGACATTCTGTCTTTGTGGGTGAATATTTTCTTTGCAAGGACTTTCTTTTGTTGTTAGGACAGTTAGTCTTTGCAGGGACTTTTTTTTCTGCAGGCCCATTCCTTCTATGTGGGGACCATACTCTGTCTTTGGGGCAGTTCTGACTTTGCAAGGACATTTCGTCTCCACGGGGGCATTGTTTTGTGGGCTTTTGCTGGAAAGAGCTACAAAATAATCTACAAATAAGCAGACCAGGACACACTTCTCCGTCTCGGGGGATTTTATTCAGTGTCAAAAGTTTTCTGACCATGGACCAGGTCCAACACAAATCTCATCTTCAGTCTCACCAGCAAATCCTCAAATACTGATACGGACGTGATCTTCTGATACAAGACTTTGTCAGAGCTGAATGTGGAATGTTGTTCCAATCTCCTGCACCTGGACATTGACATGGGTCCATCAAGTGTTTGTTTCCAGGCACCGGTTCATGTCGTGTGGTACCAGCTGTAGGTTCTAATCTTTCTACAATTGTAAAATAACACTGAACATCAATCATCCTGGTAATTTAATCCAAAAATGAGTTACTTCAAGAGTACTTTAAGAGTTACTTAGTTACTATGTCCAGTTGCTCTCGAAGTAACTCACTTTTGAATTGTCCAAGACTCAATGTTGGACCCAATTCTCCCCATCAGTCAGTTTCAAAGTAAGACGGTGCCTTAAGGTCCAGGATTTAGGGTCAGGGTTTTCACTGAAGTATTCTGGAAACATCCAGGTTTGAGGTGGGCGGGGCTTAGGGGCTGACATCATTTCCTTAACTCTTCAAAAAAATCAAAACCCCTGTGCTTGTGTGTGTGTGCGTGTGTGTGTGTGTGTGTGTGTGTGTGTGCACGTGCACGAGCCTGAGCTGCATAAAGACATCTGCCAGGCACAGCTAGGAATAATGAGCGTTAGCTATCAGACACAGCGAGCCGATCTAGACAGCTTACTCCGACAGACATGACAAGCTGATGCTCCCCTCCCCTCCCCTCCCCTCACCTCTCCTCCCCTCTCCTCTCCACCTCCCCCTGCGTTAATTCCCTCCTCCCATTCGGTGTCAGAGAAGCAGAGTGTCTACAGACAGACGTGGCCCATCAAACACGGCGGCGGCGGCGGCTTATCAGATTTACGCCTTTCATCTCGGCGGTGCGGAGGAAACAGACACTGAGGTGTTCCAGGCCGTCGGTCGGAGCAGAGCTTTAATAGGAAGGTTGGGTTTGGACGGTAAATTCAGGCTGGAAAAACATGAACGTGTGGGGGAGGATAATCTGCTCAGATAGAGACATCATCTGTCTTACCTGACCCAAATCCTTGGCTCTTGTTCGTAGGTTTCACCATAATCCCCGCTCTCCTCCCTTCTTCCCTCCCTACTGTCCGTCCACACACTCTGACTACAGCGTCACTCCTTCAGTCCCGTCCTCCCGCCTCTTATCTGGGTCTGAAGAGGAGGTGGAGGGGTGACACGGAGGTTAGGCTGCTTGATGATAAGAGGGTTGACATTTGATTGAGTCTTAGAAACGTCTTAGAAACTCTTAGAAAAGTCCAAATATGGGTGGAGACAGGTCTGCGATGGAAATATAGAATTTAGAAAATTGTTGCTACATCAGCAAAATGTCACAAGAATCTTCTGAGGAGGAAAATGTTTGTCTGCTTCATCTGCCACAGTGAAGGTTGTTGATCTGATGTCTGATGTCTGACCTCATGACGACACGTGTGGGAGAGTCAGTCAGTCAGTCAACAGTCAGTCAACAGTCAGTCAGTCAACAGTCAGTCAGTCCATATTCCCTGTGTTTTTACAACCATCTCAACCTTTTCTGACCAATTATAACTAGACAAATATATATAATAATATTTAATTAATCATTATTTTCATTTCCTTCATCCTCTGTTACTTGGTCTCAGGGGCAGCAGTCTCCACGACTGTCACCCAAATCCCACTGCACCACACTGTGTTACACCAACACACTGGAAGTTACTTCAATGTATCTTTATATGTATGTGTGTTTGTATCTTCTCTTTTCTTCTCTCCCCTTTGGCCTGTACATCATATAGATGTTTCCACAGTCAATCATCTTCTCCATCTCCCCCTGTTCTCTCCATCGTCTCCTCTGACTCCAACTACCTCCATGTCCTCCCTCACTGCATCCATCAATCTCCTCTTTGTCTCCTACCTGGTAGCTCCATCTCTAGGATCATTCTTTTACCATTGTAGAAGTACAAACAGTATGTATGGATAGTACATAGATATGTTATTGTATATATTTAGTCTATATTAACATACATATATAGTGTACATACAGTAATTAAATGTACATTTATCTAAGAGCCTTTAGAATAACCTCATATATGCAGATATATGTCTGTATAAATATAGACATAGACATACAGTATGTTTATATATGTAAATAACTTCACGTATAATGTATATATGTACATTTGTCTGAGGATCTTTAGAATTACCTCATAGATATAGGTGTATATGTATATATGTGAGATGTTCACATACAAATGTACATATATACAGTACATGCATATATCTATAGATATGTTATGTATGTATGTGAAAAGAGTAAAAATGTCTTGACTTAGAACTTAATATCCATATATATCTATATGTACTTTATATGCATACGTTTATGCATATGTTTGTACAGTACATACAGTATATACTGTACATGCATGTATAAATATACCCATATATATTTGTGTTTCTTGTAGAATTTTTCCACTAACCCTCATATATGTATATATATCTATATATATGTATTTATATACATATATATAGATATATATAGATAGAACGATAAACACCTACGACTGCAGTTATTAAAAAGTTCCAGTCCAAGTTGGTTGAACGTCTTGCTGCTCTGTGATCTGTGGAGATGTTCTCCTGAACTCAGCCCTTGGGTTGATGAAATCTCTGCACAGTCGCTGCAATACCACTGTCCACCCACAGGTGTATGAGAGTCTTTCAGCAGACAAGAACCCGTCCATCACGGGGACACTTGTCAGGGTTTAGCTTCATGTTGCTGTCAGTGGAGGAGAAATTCTACCAAGTGACCAACTCTGTCTCTGAGGTCAACCAATAAATGTGTGACGGAGCGGCAGCGTCCAGTGCGTCCAGGTCCTGGTCAGGAGGGACGTTCAGCTGGACTGGACCTGGAGTGAAACATGTCTGCAAAATGAAAACGGATCATTTTGATCATTTCTTTTTAACGTAGCAGTTTTAATCCCTGTATCTACACACAAGTGCAGTCTGACAGGTACGGTGGTGGGAACTGCAGCGCCCTCTTCAGTGGAGGAACATAATAACACAAAACAGAAATATATTAATTTAAATGTATTCTTTGCAAAAATATATATATTTTACTTAATTCTAAGGTGGTTTTCATCTGTTTTGCACATATATCTACAAAAATCATGATAACTCATGATTTATGATAAGTTTACATCAAAGCCCAAGAGCTAATACTTCATTGAATCTATATTTTCATCAGAATTGAGAACTGAAGAACGATTGTAACTGAAGAAAATGATTCAAAAGTATAATTCTGTGCTGAAAAAAACATCTGTATGTTAAAAAACTAGAAAGTGAACCAGGCTAATTTTCATTCACTCTAAAAAAGAAGGTTGGTGTTGTGTAGTAAAGTCGAGTACTGAAGAAAAAGCCAGTGTTTTCTTCTGTACGTGGTGCGTTTATGTGCAGTCGGTTCAATAAACCAGTACTTGACATCAGTAATAATAAACCACAAGCACTGAATGGACAACATTTACTACACCGTTTCCATGGAAACGTGATAGTACAGTAACCTCCTCGCCCTCCGTCCCCCCCAATCCTCCCCTCCCTCCCAGGATGTGTGGGTTGTTGCTCCGTCATGAACTAAATCTCCGGTGCAGACGCAGCAGTGTCCGATTTTTAATGAAGTGGAAGCTGAAGGATGTTCGGAGCAAACACTGGGTGAAAAAAAACCTCAGAGGGTTGGAGTGAACTAATGGAACTTTTTCAACTCAGGCTTTGACAGAAACTCTTCTGCTGGAGCTGCATGTTCTTTATTCTCTGCACACGCGGGCGTTGGGGAGGATTTATTTCACACAATACTCGCTTTCGCTGGAACGGGTTTATTAGGTTTCATCCAGTGGAAAGGTTCCAGTCGATGCATCGATCTGGGAGCAGTAGATTATTCTCCAGATTTTGATATTAAAATATGTCATAAAATAAAATAACACCGTAGTCAAGGAGTCGATGGAGAACGTTTTATTTTTCATAGTCGTGGAAGTTGAGACGTCAAGTTTTCAAGGTGGTCCAGATGGTTGTTTGGAGTTACACTCGTCCCATTGTTTGATCAATTACAGAGTATTTTGTGAAATAACTTAGTTTGTGTAAATTTGTGGAGATTTTCGTCAACATCATCTTCAATCTCACAGTGTTTTGCTCTGGTTTGACCACCAGGGTTTATGCCATCGACCCATATCAGCATAACGATGTTGTACTAGCGAATAACGTACTGATAATTTTTTACGACATCAAAACGCAGTAACACAATGCCTGGGTTTTGCCAGTGGGTGAGCTTTAAAAATACTTCTGGTGAAAAACAGCTTTAGGTGAAAGTGAAAGCCACTAGATGGCAGCATTGCAGCTCAGTGTTTGGTCAGTCGTTTAAGTAGGAACAGTCCTACACAACTGGACTTTTTCTTGATGAGATGAGATTGAGATGAAAGACATTTTTTTATCAACTTTGACCCAAAGAATTCTTCACATCTTTGTCCAGTGGAAATGGGAGGGAACCGTAGAACTAGAACTACTAGAGTTCGCTCTTACGTTCCTGTTGGCTCACCTTCTACCTTCTGTCTCCTCCTCCATCTTCACAGGGCCTGCAGGCGGCAGACAACGACCCCACCGCTCCACCCTACGACTCCCTGCTGGTGTTCGACTACGAGGGCAGCGGCTCCACCGCCGGTTCCCTCAGTTCCCTGCACTCGTCCTCCAGCTACGGAGACCAGGACTACGACTACCTCGGCGACTGGGGGCCTCGGTTCAGGAAGCTAGCTGATCTTTACGGAGGAGGCGATGATTAGGTCTTGAAAGCACCCTTCGTTCTCCACCCGCTCTGCCGCTGAGGCGTGAGAGGGGGTTGTTGGGGACGTTAAAGGGTAACCACTAGGGGGTTTGGGGTCGGCACTTCCGTATTACCACAGGACAGCTTGTAAAGTGACTCGCTGCCTCTTAAGGACAGACGATCTCACCGGGGACCATGTGGACTCCTGTCAGCGGGGAGCTTGGTTCGTTATCATCTGAGCGTTGGCTTCCGAGCTAACGAACGTGAGCAGCCTGGAGGGGGCGCTGGGAGGGGAAGGTTTTTTTACTCTGTGATGGTGACGAGCTGCGACAGCCATGACAGACAGACGCTCATTTCCACTTGAATCCCACAGAGCAGGAGCACCGCGGTCAAACGTGCCTTTTTGTACATTCTTTTGATTGTGTTCCGTCTCCATTTCTGTTCATCGCTTTAAAACTCCTGCTGTTTTCGCGACGGCCCCTCGCGTTTGGCCATGGAACAAGTGCATGTGTGTGTTCACTGCGTTACCTGCGCGTGTGTGTGTGTGCGTGTGTGTGTGTATAAGAGAGAGAGAGAGAAGAAGAAAATGTAAGAATCATAATCACTGAAGACACTGGATGGACACTGGTCTGAAGACGAGGCAAACCTTGAGACATTTGGGTGAATTTACTGCAGAAAATGAAAGAAAAAGAAACAAAGAAACTGTTATTTTCATTTTGATCAGCTCTGGGTCTGAACACGTCTTCTTTTCCATCACACAGAGACAGAGACACGGCTCCAGAGACAGGAGTTAATGTATAATCCATCATAAATCATAAGTAAACAAATTTGGATTTGAAGTAATCAATAGTCCATTTACTTCAGAGCATAATTCAGGTGTCAGGAGAGGGAGGGAGGGAGGGAGGGGAGTGAAAGGGAAGGGAGGTGGGAGGAGAGGAGGAGCAGGTTGTCAGCAGAGTCAACAGCTGTGACTGAACTTCATGTCACACCAGGATGAAGTGAAGAAGAAAACAGCCACAGTAACTCAGCTCCACCTCAGAGTCTCCTTCACTGTTTAAACCTGGAGCTGCTGTGAACTCTGGGACATCAGTGTCCTCAGGTTTCAGATCCCAGTCCTGATCAGGTCTCAGTCTGATCCATGGACCAACAGTGAAGTAATGAAAACAACGAATCAAGAAATTAGATACAATGAGTAGAACCTGTAAAAACACCTTCCTCTTTATTCTCTTGTTTAATCTCTGTTCATAAATGTGATTTTCATTAAAATTCATCAATCGCAATTATCCCTCCAGCAGGGGTCGCTCTTGGGGCAGTTGATGACGACCCAACCCTTGAACTTTGTGCACTTCTCTAATTAGATTCCTTGTTTACCACATTGGGTTGAATCTGGAGCTTTGCTGTTAGCAAGCAAGTCAAAGTCGCAGCACCACGTGTTGAGTAACGTAGAAGCCCAAATACAATGGCGTCCATTGGAGCGTTCTTCTAGGAACCTCCTCTCTAGGTTCCTAGAGGAACGATCAGGAAGTAGAAGTTGGAACAAAATATCAAGATTCTGCTTTTGAAGAGTTTCCTCAGTCTGTTCTAACGTCGAAGGGTTCGTCTCATCACTTATCATAAGACTTCTGTCCAATACCACTGGACAGAATTATCATGAAGAGTCTCATCACTGTGACTCAGTCCGGGGTCACAACCCGTCATTTGAGTAACTCCATTCCACACAGACACTTTGACTGAGTTTAATAAGAGGCTGCAGTGAAACGATGTCTGTCTTTAACTCAACATTTTCATTCCCTCTGTTTTGAAACAATCTCCAAACTCCCATCACATCCCATCAGGCAGCGCGGCCGCGGAGTTCTTCCGTCTGTCGTCGGGGACACAACGCTGTGATGGATTTAAATAACGTCTCTGAATCATGGAGGAAATGTTATTTCCAGCACAGTTGGACCGTCCCTCCCTTTCTTCCTTGGCTCCGTCCTTGTTCTGCGTTCATTACAGGGAAGTAGTTCAGCTCGTTCACCGGGAGACAAATTGCGGAGAGCGAGTGGTTGTAAGCACCGCCATGAAACAAAACTTCCATTTGTGCAGATGAAACATGGAGAAGAGGAGGTGATCGATCCCCCGCGGCCCCCTGGTGGACGACAGGCATCACAATTGTTGCACACGTACAAACGATTCAAACCAATTCCTGTTGTGAAGGAAATGAAACGAGTAAATTAAAGATTGATAAATAATGAGTGATCATCTCCGACGTCTGGGAACAGGTTTTGTTTACAGACGCCTATGTTTATTTGATGAGCAGAGAACGACGACAGAATAGAGAGAGTGACTGGACAACGGCCAGCGTTGGCAGCAACACAGGCTTCTGGACAAAGTCTGGACAAAAACCTCTTTGTTCTGAAAATAAGAAACCACCGTGGTGGGATTGTTGCTCTGCCGCGACAATACGGCGTCACCAGTTTGATATTTGGTGAAGCTTTTTCGTTTTTCTAGTCGTCCTAAGGTATCTTGTCTTAAGGAATCATGAAGAACTGTCCAAAAATTATGGTGTGAATAGCTATGTCTCAAATAGTGGGGCGAGGCCCCCTAGGGGCACAGTGAGGTGGTGGTAGGGTGTGAGAGGCTTTTCATGAAACATGGCGCGCAGGACAGAAATGTCCTGCTGCTTTGATACATGAATGATGACGAGCCTCCAGTCACTAGGTGGCAGCAGTTCTTGGGCATTTCCTTAACTTGGTGGTGGTGGTGGTGGTGGTGGGTGGGGGGATAATTGAGAACCACTGGTGGGAATGTTGCTGTGAATGTTGGTTTGACTCCATATGACCACTGATGGAGGGTTTGGACCAACATCCATGGTCTTCTCCAGTCTTGGTGAATCCTTCAAGCCCAAAGGCCTTGTTGGAAATGGGTGAAATATTGGTGATGATCTAAAACTGGACCTTCTGTATTTGGACCCAGGACACCTGTCCTTGGGCCAATCATTGGGTTCAGGGTGGATGAAATCATTAGTTCAGTATTAGAGTCTACAGTGGAACCACACAGATCATGGGGGACAGGGGGCGCCCTTCATCAAGATGCCCCAAAAATGATGATGAAAGTTGTGTCATCCAAATACTGTGTGTGTGTAGGACAACGTGGGACACATAGGTGGGACACAACATGGTAGTACATTTGGATCACACTAGGGCAGAGCTGTATAGCAGGTCTCCTCTAGGGGGCACCAGAAAATAAAGCCATTGAAAACAACAACATTGAGGCATGTGTGAGACCACATGTCTCACACTCCTTCGTATAATTCCTGAGGTTTTGTCCCCCTAACATTCTGTCCTGCAGCTGTTCTTGACCAGTCAATGTCTCATCCTCTGAATTTTATTTCAGGAAAAGATTAGAAAACAAGACTTTATGACTCGAGGGAAACAAGAAATTTCTCGGAGGCAGCAGATTTTACACCTCCATTAACTTTTATTCTGAAAAGACATAAACTGAGAGCTGACCAGAGAAGAAGGGGAACACAGACCCAGAGTTGATTAGAAAAAGTGCACATTTCGGCCACTAGGGGTTTCTCCTGGCTGTGACTGAGGAGACTTGTACAGTAGTGCTAGCCTATAGCTTCGTAATCTTCTGTTCTCTTCTGGTTTTGTTGCTTTTTTTTCACACTGTAACTTATGCAGCTGACGGTGAATAAAGAAGGGAGTCGACAGACCGTGGCGTTGTAGCAGAGGAACCCGTGGAGAACCGCCGCTGCTGTGATGGCGGCGGCGGTTCCCAACGGATGATGAGGCGACGTTCCCGCCGTGGGTCTGCTGACGATTTGCCTTAGTGTTCTCTGGTTCTCCACCTGAACCTGTACTCACTGTAAAATGAAACCTGTACAGATTGTCATTTTTTTTCTCCATTTCTTCTCGTTGTTCTTTTGGCTGTGAACTTGGAAAAATGACATGCTAATATCCTGGATCCTTGTATATGTGTACATGTAATTTGGATTTCAAATTAAAACCGTTTTGCATGTTTTTATCTTTTCATTGTGGGAAAAAAAATGCATTATTACCACATCTACCACATGAAGATACTGACTCAAAGCCCATCAAGTACTGAGTGACTGGGCTGGACTTTTGTGGATCAGCCTCGTGATCAATCATGTGACACTGATCAAACCTGAGAGATTGGCTCGTACAGTGTGAGCAGCCGATGGAGCCGAGACTGGAAAAAATCTCCAGTCTACGTCCAACTCAACCCAACATCTAATACATTTTTAGTTTTTAGTTGAGTTGATTTAAAGGAGACAATAAAACACATGGTTAAAAAAAGCCAGAATCAGCCTGAAGGCTAGTTTTCATCTGTTGTCCACTGGCCACGACGTAAAAGGCAAAAAACACACAACACATATACAATAGAAAATACACATGCAAACACTTATCATACATTTAAGATAGATCGTACATTTTACACTTAATACTGCACCAGAGATCCAACCAGGAAGACTGGGATCAATAATGTGCTTCCAAATTAACTTCTGGTCCAGAGGCCCAGGCTCTATATTCAGAACCTGGGCTACCAGAACCAAAAAAAAAAAAAGAAAATCAGTAATCAGTTTTTCCAGTAATAAATGAAATAAAAAAAAAACATTTTTTAAATAAAACACAAAATTTGATGAATCTTAAACTCTTTATTAGGCAAGGTTATTACTATATTTCTATTATCAAAATGATTATTATTATAACTATTATTGTTGTTATTATTAACCCGGCCACTAGAGAGCAGAGGCACCAATCACAGCAGCCCCACCTGTGATGTATAAACATTGGGTTGGTTTTGTTTCCCAGTTGATATTTTGCTAATTTTTTTATCTATTTATCTTGGTCACAGTCATCAGTCGACCTCAGTTCTCCAACATCTGGTCCACAGAAGGTTCACAAACCAGGGTTTTGTCCACTGCTAGTCTGTTGAAAAGTTAGAAAAACTAGGATAATTATAAGACAAAAACTTGTTTGTGATCATTTAGATTTGTTCGTCTGTTCGAGTCTAAAACAAAAACCTTTTCTACTTAGGAAAATGAAATTCCATTAAAAGGACAACGATCACAATGAGAGAGGAATCGATTCTATGGAGCTGGGAAATTCATCCAGGCTAATTCAGTTGGGAATCATCGACTGATTACTGTTGGGCCTGGCAGGAGGGTGGGACGGTGGTTTGGATCGTTTGCCTTACAGTAAGAAGTTCTTTAGATGTTTTATTTGAGGTAAAAAACAAACAGTTGTTTCCAACAAAAGTAAAAAAAAGCCACAAAGTGTTGGAGCTGAGAAGCTGTGAACTCACACCACTGAGGAGTAATGTTCCAAACAGAAGACGCAGCAAAATCTAACAGGTTTCACAACAACGGGCGACAAAAGTGAACATGACACCGGTTCAACGTCTGCACCGCAACCGGGCGAGGAGTCGCCGCCGCTGCAGAGGAAGGCAGTGACTCGTAGCTTTTTCTCTGCGATAATGAGCTTATGAATAACAATGAAAGTCAGTGGAGTTGGTTTAAAACGCCGCCCGATGATTCCATTTGTTCCGACGCAGCCCTGAACGCAGCAGTTTGGAGCCATCGCCATAATCACACTTTAATCACATTAGGCCAGTTCTCCCGCCATAAAGTGGAATTGCTTCTCGCAGCCGTAAAACGCGGGGACAAATAATGCTGTTGTTTTTTCTTTTATTACGGCCCTAAGTCTTTAAGTGAGGCTGAAGGAGGAGCCGCTGCTATAATTACACTTTTACACCCAGTCAATGCTTCTGCTACAACGTAAACTGGTCATCAGTGTCATCCTGCAGGGGGCGTGGAGGGTGGGGGGCGGGGGGGGCACAAAGTGACCTTTAAAAATTTCCATTATATTCAGTAATGGATCCAGTCGAGCAGAACCTGTAGATATGAATGTTCTTTCTAGAGTTTTAGAAACATTTTCTTCAGAGAATTGTGTTAATATATAATCAATAATGTTTTTAAAGGAGGAAGAAAAAGAATCTTGGAAAATAAAAACAACCAGGTTCATACAATCACTGAAGCCTCAATTATTTCACTTAATTGTTCAAATATTTCTATCTCTGGTTTATAGACCCTGGACTCAGGACCACGGAGCCTGGAATAAGGCCCCACTGCAGGTCCTAGACTTTAGATTGTAGACCCTAGAGTCCAGTCCAGAGCCCAGAGACTCAAGGCTTCAGACCCCAGACTCCAGCTCCTGGTTCCAGATATCTCACTCCAGACTTGGAACCCCTGCCCCAGACCCTATAAACACTCTGACCTCAGACCCTGGACTCAAGTCCCTTAAAGCTCATTCCAGACCCTGGACCTCAACCCCAGACTTTAAGCCAAGACTGTGGGTCCTAGACTTCAGATTGTAGACCCTAGAGTCCAGTCCAGAGCCCACAGACTCATGGCTTCAGACTCCAGCTCCTGGTTCCAGATACCAATCTCCAGACTTGGAACCCCTGACCCAGACCCGATAAACACCCCAACTTTGGACCCCAGACCCTGGACTCAGTGATGGTCATGAGCAGCAGGGCTGACCTCAGGTCAGCAGACAGGACCAGACGGTCACTGCTGCAGGAACAGATCCTGGCAGGAAGTGGAGGAAACAAGAAAACACGACTGAGCTGTGAACAGTTTGTGGTCCAGATTTAAAGACCGAGTTTAATGAACTGTTCAGTCGACCCAGTATGTGGGCCACATGAAGGTGTGGAGATGTGGACCAGAACTCATTTATAGGAGAGAAGGGACAACACAGAGTGAGAAA
>JAFBJS010057579.1:0-33426 GCA_016785265.1 Paraplagusia blochii
TCAGAATAGATAAATAAATCATCTCACGACATGCACACAGTTGCATTTACAATAACTTGGCCGTGGGTGTGCACAAGGAAATGGCCCTTTTCTGCAGCGCCTACTGGTCGACACTGGTATTGCACATGCGACTTTACTCTGCATGCAACTTCACTAAATTTCTTAATGTTACAAGAAAGTAACTCTCAACCTGTGTTTTATGTTGATATATTTTCTGTTTTTTGTTTTTTTTCTGTCTGCTTCTAAATAAAACCCATTATTATTATTAACTATTACCAGGTTATCCTTGTGATATGAGGAAACTTGTAGTTATGAGTGCTCATAATAATAACTTCTGCTAGTTATATATATAACTTATATATAACTTATAATAATAGAAACTTTTCTAAAAATCACTATTATTTATATTATTCATTTAATTATAGTAATGTTTTTTTAAGTTAAAATAGCAGGATGATTTAATTTTATTAATTACTTTATAATAAATTTCTCGAAAAGAATTGGTTCTTTTTTTTTTTTTTAATGGAGAAAATGCGATCTAGATAAAGTTAATACAACTAACAAGTGCTGTAGTGGCACAGCCAGATTAACAGAATGGGCTAATTTGGTTGCACGACCGGGCCTCCCCACTAGGAGGGCGATTGCTGATGTATAGTCACATAAATAAGTGGAAGTAGTCCACTTACACCAATTTAATCAATTTTTAATTTAATTTTATATTATAGGTGTTAAACATCTATAAGAATATGCTACCACAATTAATACAGAAGGTAGGAAAATATTATGGGTAGGAAAATACTTCAGAACAACAGCATACACATTTCATATTGACGCACAGTCAACATAAAGGTGAAAAAAAAAGTTGGCATCTCAAGGGACTTGTGTCAGTGCACCTGCCGTGATCAGGACAAGATATGAAGGGGCCCCAGTCCTCAGACAGTGTTAACCAGGCCCTGTGTAATGGAACTGATAAAACTCATATCTTGGGGCCACACTGTATACTTTATTTCATAGATTTCATTTTGACTCGGGGGCCACAATCGGTCCCAAAATTGGACACAGGGGCCGACTTCAGAGCAGGAGGATGGATCCTTTGTTTGAACTAAAATAAAAGGCAGGTAAAAGTCATATTAAAACTTATTATTATATAAGAGTAGTAATAATCATAGCCATCTACTGGGGAAATACATCATTGCATGGAAAAGGCAGAAATATAATGATAGTATAGATAAATTATCAAATTTGGATAAGGTTGGCCGCATCTGGCCCCCGGGCCTTAGCTTGTCCACTCCTGGCCTACACAGTTTGTTCGTGTTCTAACCCATGGTCAAATCTGCACCATCGTAGCCAGTGTCAACAGTGTGTACACAACAGCGAGAGGACGAACTGTAAATTCAGTAGTTCCGCAATAATTGCTATAAAGGAACCGCCAGCTGAAATTTTTAACGGCTTTGACTTTGACTGACAAGTTTTTTATTAACATTCTACATTATTGTCTGTCTCCCTCATAATTCCTCTTCCCTCACCCTCTGCTTCAGTGACTCCTCTACTCACAGGGTGAGGGATGTGACAGGAGGATGTTTATTTAATGAGAGTAGTCTGGAGGGGGTAATGAAATCTACCCTAACACCATTAACAACCAGGCTTATCAGCTCCCAGGACACACGTCAGCACGCTGCAGCCCTTTGTTCTCTGGCACAATCCTGCCACCGACCCAGAGGACGGGTAAAGTAATTGCGCAGCACCCCTGGCACAAATGTTTAGAAATTAAAAACTGACCACCAATCTGTGTTTTGAGGTATCGCTTTTCGCCCCGGCTCTTTATGAACTCCTGTAAAGGTGGCGGGGACGCACGTTCAGGGGACAGGTGTCTGACAGACTCATGTAAAGTATCTGTACCGTGTGTGTTCGACTGTGGGAGCTGGCTGCTTTGTTACCTGACCGCACAGACACAATCGATCTCCTCCCGTGTCACGGTAACCGATGCTGAAGGATGGATGGAAGTGAACGTCTAGAAAACATGCTCAGACGAGCGCCGCGGCGCGACGGGGCAAATGAACGGTTTCTCGACTGTTTCCAGTCTTTGTGCTCGGCCGTAAGTGCTGCACTGGTTTCAACCCCCAAATTGTACGCTACTCTCTGAAAGGCTCATTTGCTGAGTATTACATTAGAGAGAACCTGCTGATGGCCGCACAAAAGCCATGTAAATGAGCTGTGAGAGAGACCCATCAGTCATCATGCCAGATGCATGCCTCCATTATTATTTATAGCCATAATTGGCCTGCATTTCCTCAGGCTGCGACTCCGCTCTGATGGATCTGATGATAACTTTGCTCAGCCCAACAATCAGACAGCAGTCGTGGTGAAGGAAGGGGAGGAGAGGAGGAAAAGTTTACATTCAAAGAGTGCACCAGCACTAATGCTGTATATAAGCTACAAAATAGATCAGGGCCAGAGTTACAGTCTGCAATGAGTGCAAATGTGACTTCCACCAAACCTGATTTAGCAAAGTCATGAAGGAATCTATTACCACCCGTCCATTCATCTTCAGTCACTCTCTCTCTGTTCAGGGTCACAAGGAGAGTTGGAACCAGTCCCAGCAGACACTGGGCAAAAGGCAGACCACATCCTGTGTCCTACCCAACAAGGGTTCTATTAGGCAGAAAAGAGATGAGATTAATAAGGGTTTAGGCCCAGATACGGTTGTGTAGACGATCCTACACCATAGTTTTCAGCTCAACCTAAAAGTTGACTGGGATAGTTTGAGAAGTAATTGTGATTGGTTTATGTAGGAACACCTAGTGCACAATTCTTGAAAATGCCAATTTCCACACGATGCCGATATCGGTCAAACATTTCTGTCTCCGATAACAACAAATATCAATATATGGAGCTGTTTTTTCCCTCAAGAATTCAGGTAAATTTCTCAGGACCTGACGATTGCTTACGATTCAAGTAAATCGAGCAAAAACTAGTTACGGATTATGCCATAACATTTTGAAATTATTTAAGTGAGCTGCAACACTGCCATCTAGTGACTTTCACTTGACTATTCAGCTGTTCCTAAAATTATATTTAGGGCCTGGAACAATTAAAGAACCGAGCATAGCATTATTTCGTTATCGGAAGAAAAACCTGTAACAATTCTTACTGATATTAGCTGCGGTAACTATGTTAATATTAGGGTCGATAACATCGGCCAACCAATTACATCAGACATCCATAACAAATCCTATCTGTAAAAGTTTTTTTTTTCACTCGTCAAAATAACTCAGGATTTTACTTTTGTTGAGACTGACCTCGGGCGTCACCTGATGTGAGCTACAACAACTATGGTACACATGTACTACTGCGTATACTGGTGGTTTCTGCGTCCTGCGTCTCAGTGACTTGTGGTATTCCGTTTTAGTGATGTTGCATATTTCAGGCAAATCTTCAGCATCTCAGCAGAAGGAAATGCAAACGTGTGCATGACTGCGTCCTCCACCGCTGCACACATCAAGATAAACAGTGGTGTCAGTTTTCCAGCCTGTACCAGGAAGATGGTGTAGTTCAATAAACACCACTTAAAACCAACTCCGACTGTGGGAGGCTGCAGTGGAAAGATGACATTTCATCCTGCTCCACCTTTTCATCTCACTGAGGTTGGTGTCCTCCTCAAACCATGATGACTGGATGTCTTCGTCTCCTGCAGCTGAAGCCACAAACTGTACATTAGTGACATAACCAGGCATGAACCAGTGCTTCTGAGGCTCAGATCACAGCTATAATTTCAACACACTATTGAGTGGATACAACAGCATTTTAATGAAAAAGGAAAACGTAACCTATAAAGCAGGTTTGCCAAACATACAGCCTGCGGGCCAAAATGGGTCCGCTAGAATGTTCAGCCAGGTCAACTTGATCAATTTAAAAAGTTTTAAAAAATTACACTTTGGGTTCAAGATATGTTTTTGTAAAACTATACTTACATTAAATATTAATAAATGCTAGCATCATAAGTAGTATCAGTATTTTAATCGTCCGAAATATAACATGTTATGTTATATCTATAAGATTTTTTTTTCTGATAATTAAAAACCTGAAAATGTAGTGTCTTGGTTGCTAAATGGTGTATACTCTAAAGTGAGTCAATAGATGGCAGTATTGGAGCCCAGTTAATTAATATATATATATAGACCTATATGTTATCGGAATCAGAAATTATGTGACGGGGCAATATTGGCATATCAGATCAGAAACCTAAAAATGTAGTGTCTTGGTTGCTAAATGGTGTGTACTCTAAAGTGAGTCACTAGATGGCAGCATTGCAGCCCAGTTAATTAATATATATATACAGAATATATATATATATTTATATATTTATATATACTAGACCTATATGTTATCAGAATCAGATATTATGTGATGGGGCAATATTGGCATTTCAGATCAGAAACCTGAAAATCTAAAGTCTTGATCGCTAAATGGTGTGTACTCTAAAGTAAGTCACTAGATGGCAGCATTGCAGCGCAGTTAATTAATAATTGTGACGGGGCAATATTAGCATATCAGATCAGAAACCTGAATATGTAGTGTCTTGGTTGCTAAATGATGTGTACTCTAAAGTGAGTCACTATATATACTATATATATAATGTACTGTTTTGTTCTTTGCATGAAAACAAAGGGGAATGATTGTTACGTCTGTCCTGGTCCAACCCACTGGAGTTGTCTAATAAGGTTGTATTCTGCCTGTGAACTAAAGTGAGTTTGACACCCCTGCTGTAAAACAATTAACAGGCAACTGTTTGACCACCTGTTGGTACAAAGTGACCTGTGGTCAGTCCCAGATAACACTGGGAGATCAGGTTCAAACTGGACAATTTGCCAGAGACAAACAATCATCCACAGTAACGATCACTCTCATGGGTAATCTGGAGAGAGCAATCAAGCTGATCTGAATGTAAGTGATAATGTCATCTTCTAGTGATGGATCAAACCTGTGACGATCATCCTGTAAGGCAAGTCTACTAACCACGAGGGACGGAAAGATAACTCATTGTCACAATTGTGACATTGTGATCCACACCACTGCACACAATGAAATGTCACCACAGCAAAGGGCCGGTGTGGTTGCTGGTTTTTGTTCCAACCAACCAAGAGCACATAGCTTGACCAATCAGGTGTCTGATGACTGTGAACAGTTGATTAAACTTGTCAACTCAGGTGTGCTGCTGCTTGGTTGGAACAAAAACCTGCAGCCACAACGGCCCTTTGTAGAACTGTTTGGACACCCCTGATTTAACCCATGCCAATATCCACACTATGTCGATATCGAGGACTGTCTAGTCCAGTCCTTGAAGTAACCACTTCAACCTAGAGGATCCACTTCTTGCATCACCTCGTATGATACTGTCCTATCAAAAAACTTGTGAAAAGTGTATAATTGTGATTTGGTAAGATACCATATGTATATGTACCATATTTATGTAGGAGCACCTAGTGCACAATTCTTGAAAATGTCAATTTCCACACGGCATATTGGCATCGAAGTGAACAGAGGGCAGCTTTGAGTGAGTGGGGAAGGTGCCATGCTCAGTGGACCTCAGTAGTAACCTGGCAGTTGGTGGATTTGAACTTGTAACCCTCCGGATCCCGAGTCCAGTTCATAACCACTAGGCCACCGATCTGCCCCTAATCACACCATATCTGAGGGGATACCAAAACAGTGGCTGTGGTGGCCTAGTGGTAATGAACATGATTTGGTTCCAGGTTCGAATCCACCAACTGCTGAAAATGTTCACTTTTGTGATGGGTTAAATGCGGTGGATACATTTGGTTGTGTGCAGTGTTGCGGATCACGATGAAAAGGAGTTTCCTTCCTTAAGCCCTTTTTATCGAAACTCCAATTCTTTAAAAGAGCCGAAGAACAGGGGAACCAGTGTGAGATAAATAAAAGCAGGGAGTTTTCGAGATACATTGTTGGAATTGAGACGTGCCTGTCAACGAGGGTAGGGTTGGATGACTGTAGGATTGACAGACAAGGCTCCGAGGTTGTTGGCTAAGTAGTTCCATTGTGGCTCCTTGCCTCTGACATGAATCCGATCCAAACCTCTGATCACATTCTGTGTCTGGCTCGCTCTCAGCCCGGCTGCACGAGTTAGAGCGTTTGTGTTTCCATCAAGACCGCAGAGATGTTTGCGTGTTTCGCCACTCCCTACAAATGTGTTGACAAGCCTTGTCAGTCCGCCTTGGCCTCGTCCAGTTGGCAGGTAGATTCCCCGTTGGCACGTTTATCCCCGCCTGGTCCAAAGGGCATCACGGCAGATTAGAGCGTGTGTTGCCGTGTCCAGGTGCAGTGACGGTGCATGTCTTAATGCCAGACCTGCTGTGATAATGTTCTGTGCTGTGAAATTGCTGACCTCTGCAGCTGATGATAGCTGCTTCCTCCAGTTTTTTTTTTCTTTCCCACGGTTTTAGATGGAAATAGAGTATGCGGAAAAAACTCTTGTGACGACTGCGATCGCCTCTACGATCTTTTTATGACGCAACTGATGGAGACAGACATTTACAGTGACTCTGCGTCCAAGAGCAAAAAGAAAAAAAAAAAAACAGTGAACACGAGAATTGATTTGCATTGCAATTGTACGTCATCAGTCTCTAGTGAGATCTGCTATGAAGACCTTCTGCAGTGATAGTTTGGTTTAATTTGTCTTTTTGTCAAAGGCTTGGTCAATGAACTTGATGAGAACTTGATAGAAGAATGATCCTAGAGATGGAGATATATGCATATAAAAAACATGAACATGAAGCACATATGCATATATATACATATATATATATGCACAACCTCTTTTTCTTCTCCTTTCAGCTTATCCTGTTTTTCAGGGTTTGCCACAGGTTGTCAACAATTTCCATCTCACCCTGTCCCCTCCGCCCTCCGCCTCCTCAACTCCAACTCCAAGCACCTCCATGTCCTCCCTCACCGCATCCATCAATCTCCTCTTTGGCCTACCTCTCTGTCTTCTACCTGGTAGCTCCATCTCTAGGGTCATTCTTCTACCAATGTATCCACTGTCCCTCCTCTGAACATGTCCAAACTGTCTTAATCTGTCTTCTCTAGCTTTTTCTCCAAACCTTCCTGTCTGTGTTGTCCCTCCAATCACCTCATTCCTGATCCTGTCCATTTTTGTCTCTCCTAAAGAGAACTTCAGCGTCTTTAACTCCTCCACCTGCAGCTCTGTCTCCTGTCTTCTGCCTATTCCTAGTGTCTCTAGTCCATCCATCAGGGCTGGTCTCACAACTGTCCTATAAACCTTTCCCTTAGCTGACACTCTTCTATCACAAATAATTCCTGAGATCTTTCTCCAGTTGTTCCACATATATATGCACAATATATATACTGTATAAACCTATTACGAATATACGGCATTACATTTATATAGTTACATTTATATAGTTACTCCTAAAGATAATGGCTATGTAAATACCTATAACACAATGCATATATACTGTATATGTGCGAATATGTATGTTTAAATATATGTGCATGCACCTACCATTATGTGTTTGTGTATATACTGTATGTGTATGTAAATATATATATATATATATACATATATTTTTCTACTATCGACTAACACTATATATGTATATATATATTGTTCTACTAATTATCGACTAACACTACATATGAATGATGATATGCACTTTATTGGTATTTGTATTAACCTATTTATCTACTACTAACCTCCTTGTAGGTTAGTTCTCTGAGATGTTTCGTGATGTACCAATAGACAGCGCCTGGTAATGTACATTTTTGATTGGTCAGAGAAACTGTCACTCTTTAATCGCTTCATTGATTCTTGACGTTAATGTTCTCCGTAGTCCGTTTCTCCATCGAAATCCAATAAACGTTTAGATTTAATAAAGACGGAGCACAGCTGCAGGGGAGGTTGAGAGATCTGGAGAACTCAAACGGAGGTCCACAGCCCTAGGTGGTCCATAACCGTACTAAAGCTGGGTCACTCATGTGTTTGTCCATTAGAAAATTTTTGGAAACAGTTAATAGAATCTAAATCTAGTCACCGATGAACCTTCAGCCTTTCTGGAAAAGTCGTTTTTTCGGTACTTCAGCTTCTTCTCACTGGCTCAAGGTGGAACTCTGTTATCTTTCTGCCTCCTTTCCAGGACTAGTAAAAGTTATTATTAGATCAACATCAGGCCCAGGGCTGCACGTGTGGAGCATGTGTGGCACTGTTGCACCGTGGGTAAGTATAGCTTTACCACCTGCTTTCTGTAATGGAGTTTTATGGCTTTTAAACTGTTAGTTGGTAAATTTAGAGATTAGAGCGATGCCATTTCAGGACAAGCAAATACAGCAGTTATATAGTGTAGAGAAAAAAACTATAGCGTGCTAGAACAAGAAATGTCGTTCCTGGAACTGTTTAGGAGACAAATGAACTTGTAGACTACAAAGTATATTTAAGGAACAAAATAAAACTGGTATTAATTGGTTAACAAGATAAAAGATTCTGTCCTGGAACAAAAAAAAAATGGTTTTTAGCCTCCTAGAATAAGAAATATAATTCCTGGAACATTTTAGGAGACTAATGGTTTTGATTGTAGGCTACACAGGATTTTAAGGAACAATCTAAAACTGGTATTAACTGGTTAACAAGATAAAAGATTCTGTTCTAGAACAATTTTTTTTTTTTTTTAGCCTGCTAGAATAAGAATTATCGTTCCTGGAACTTTTTAGGAGACTAATGCATTTGATTGTAGGCTACACAGGATTTTTAAGGAACAAAATAAAACTGGTATTAACTGGTTAACAAGATAAAAGATTCTGTTCCGGAACAAAAAAAAAGGTTTCTGGTTTTGATCCTGTTCAAAGCCCTGGTTCTAAGTTAACCAGGGCTTTGAACCGGTTTAGGGAATAAAAACCGAAACCAGAAACATTAATATTTCATTCCGAATCAGAAAAAAAAAGGTAAACAGTTCTTAACACTTTTATTAAAACGTTTATAAAATTCCTGTGTAGCCTACAATCAAAGTCATTTGTCTCCAAAAAAGTTTATGGTAGCCAGGGCTTTGAACCAGAATTTTTTGTTCAGAACAGAAACAGTATTTTAACAATTCTGGTTTTGGGTTCCACCACGAAAGTGACGCCTTTAAACCTATTTTTTTTAGACACCTATGACTTTGATTAAAGGCTACACAGGACTTTTTTCAGGGCTCTGAACCAGATTTTTTTGCAATCTCGGCAGAAATGGTATTAAAATGTTCCTGGATTTTGGTTCTATTATAGAATTGACGCAACTGAACCAGTAAAAACCATTGCTGGAACGGTTTATCATGTTCCTTTTAACAACAATAGGTAAATGTATTGTCTATATAGGTATAAATAGACTTTTTATATCTATATGATTTACATTACACAGGTATATATATACACACACACACATACAGTATATACTTCTTTTAACATACTCATTATATTCAGCAGCGTGTGCCTTTCAAAATAAGAGATTTTCTAAAATAAAATACATGCTTAACACCAATTTTTGTATTTTCTCTGGTTTTGTTTTGTGTTCGAAGTAAATTGAAAAAAAAATTCTGGTTTTTGTTTTTCGTTCCATGAACTGGTTCAAAGCCCTGACTTTCATAGAACGAAATATTACCAGTATTGACTGTGTTTTTTTTTTTTTTTTTAAGATAAGCGTTTTTGTTCCGGAAGAAATAAGGGCTCTGGTTTCATTTTGTGTTTTCCAACTTTTTTTTGTTTTTGCTCTTCTAACTGGTTCAACGCCTTGATTTTAGCCTACAACAGTTGAAAACGTTGGACCAAAGTTCAGCCATCTTGTTGTCAGACACGGAGACTGCGAGTGGGAGCAGAAAGACGTCAGAGGAGCCAAAAAAAGTCCTGTTGATTTTCTTCGCCGCTGCCTGTAAAGCTTTAAAGTCAGCACGTACGTTGACTGGCGGAGACTAATGACGCTGTTGAAACTCCTCTATTTGTTTGTTCCTCCACTTTGTTGTACTGTTGTAATGTACATCAACATTAGCCCTAAAACCATTAGGACATTAGAGGATGATGAAAGGCACTGGAAATGTGAGTGCACGGGAGATTAATGAACTGAGGCTGAGGCTCTGATGAATGGGAGGAAGTCCATACAGTAGTACTGTATGTGAAATAAAACATCTGCGGCGGGTTGTTTCCAGATGATGTCATCCTCCCACTCCAACATCAAACTCAAAGAGAAGCTCGGCGACGAAGATGGGCGGCGGATTCTGGAGGAACTTGGGAAAGAGTTGGTGTGGATAATGTGGAGTGACAGAGCTTGAAGAAAGCTGCTGGCCGGCTGCTGGTGTGTCGCCTGCTGCTGACAGACGTCCACTCACAGTCGGCCGCAGCTCGGTCGCCTTCACTTGATGGTATGGAAGACAAAGCGAGGCAGTGTTGGCCTTGGCCTCCGACTTTGTCGTGTTGCGACTGAAGTGAAAATTGTCTTTGTGCAAAAGAAGGCAGCGTAAGAGAAGAGGATTGTTACATTGATGTCGACTAAAACAGGCGTCAACAAATTTTTTTTTTGAAACTGAGAGCCACTTCATGGCATCTCAATAATTCAAAGAGCTACTTATTTTTTACGGACTTAGCAAACAATTAAGTAATAAGAAGTTCTGCGAGACAAATGCATTTGATTGTAGACACTGGATTTTTAAAGAAAAAAAATTCAACTGGGATTATTAACCAGTTAATAATAATGATTCAGTTCCAGAACAAAAAAAAAAGGTTTCTGGTCAAGTTTGTGATCCATGACAAATGATTCTGGTTATTGTTCCTTAAACCAGCTTGAAGCCCTGGTTAACTTAGAACTTCTAAGTTCTAAGAAAGAAATTTTACTTTTTTGATTTTGGTTTTCGTTTTTGTTCCTTGAACAGGGTCAAAGCCCTGGTTAACTTAGACTTAGATGGCCTGGTTGACTTAGAAAGTCGAAAACCAATCAAATTTTGTGTTCGGAATAAACACAAAATTAAATTTTTGGTTGATTTTGGTTTTCGTTTTTGTTCCTTAAATATGTTCAAAGCCCTGGTTAACTTAGACTTAGTTGGCCTGGTTAACTTATAAAGTTAACCAGGCCAACACTGTCTTGCTTTGTTTTCCAATTTTGAACCTGTTCAAGGAAAGAAAACCACAATCAAAAAAGTTAAATTTCTTTCTGTAACAGAAATGTGTAAACGGTTCATAATAGTTTTATTTAGTTCCTTAAAATTCCAGTGTAGCCTACAATCAAAGTCAATAGTCTCCTTAGTCTAGTCTATGGCAGCCAGGGCTTTGAACCAGAATGTTTTGCCAATCAGTTCAGACCAGAAACTGTATTTTTGGTATTGGGTTCCACCACGAAAATTACTTTTTAATAATTTTTTTTGCCAATCTCAGCAGAAATTATATTTTAACGATTCTGGTTTCTGCACTCAGTCGGCCACAACTTGGCTGCTTCCCCTTAATCGTATGGAAAACAAAGCAAGACATCGCCACCTTAGCCATTGACTTTGTCGTGTTTCTTCTTTCTATTATCCTAACACAGGGGTCTCAAACTCAGGATCTGTGGGTCATTTGCGTTCCGTAGAACGATATTTTGCGGCCCCCACACTGGCGTGAAAGTTGAATTTATAATAATATTTTTTAGATTTGTTTTTCACTTTAAAAGTATCATTTTAAAGATATTTTTAACATTTTAATTTTGAAATATTTGTTTATTTTTGGATTTAAATAACGTTCTGTCAATGAAAAAGAAGAAACAGTTTAATTGGGTTTTTTTTGTTAACACCAATAATTAACTACTGTATTTATCTGTGTTGTTATTGGTTGATGCTTTTGCCTTAAAGCTAGCTTAGTCCCTAGTGGTGACTGATGGTCATTTTTCATAGAGTTTTCACATTTTTCTCATGTGTACATGAATTTTATTTTCATGGATTAGATGAGTAAGACACTTAGACTTCCAATTCCCCAATTCCAAACCAAATTCCAGTCCCTGCTCCCCTGTCCGCCCCTCCTCCTCCATCACTCCGGCCCTGGCTGTCTGTGTCTGTAACACGTCTCTTAAGTGACGAGGGATGTCTCCTTGTCAAAATCTGCTTGCGATTCCTTCCAGGAGAGGATTGATGTGCCTCCCGTCCCCGTGATTGACAGACCATATAAACGGCTGAGAGAGCCTGGTGTGGAGAAGAGTCTGGCAGCCACCGTGTTTGTGCAGGCTGAGGCTGAGCTCGCACTGATGTCCTGGGGGCCTGTGAGGGAGGAACCAGGGCCGGGGGCCTGCACTGTTCTCATCCGCCTACACCCCCGTATGAAGACGCACAGTGTGCTGGCTGCTATTTTGTGGCGTGCATATCATTCAGCCAGACGTTCTCTTGGTATTAAATTGTAATCTTAATTATTCATGATCATTTTGGACACTTTTTGGAGACATGCGTGGTATTTTTAGTGTTCATGCCCTGCAGGGATGAGAGACTGGTCCAGGGAAATGATGGAACGCTTTGACGGAGTGTAGGTTTGCACCAATGAAATCAGCACGAAATATTCCAACCGCCAACTGGTTGATTAAAGTTTCTTTATAATCCATTTCCGTGACCTCTTGTTTGCCTGGGAATATGACTAAGACGAGCTCTGTAGTGTAAAGACGGGGTTATGCCTCCATCTGTTGGTTGCTTTGAGTACAGCAAGGGCTGGGATAACTGGATGAATTATATATTCATTAATGAAGAGTAAAACACTATATATTTTTTTATTTTGGAATAAGATACTTTGGTATCTGCCTCTACTTTAACAGCTAAGAGTAGGGGTCTCAAACTCGTGGGCCGTGGGCCATTTGCGGCCCGTGGAACGATATTTTGCGGCCCCCGTCTTTGATGTAAAAGTTGAATTTGTTCTCCACATTTCATGATAAATCCTATAGTTCTCAAAACCATGCTCCACTGACTCCTTCTGGTTCAGTGTTGTATTACACAGAATCTACAGGAATTTTTTTTTTTTTTTTTTGAGTTTGAGACCCCTGGCTTAGAGGTAATTAGACAAATAATATTGTAGTGCAATGATATTTTGGACACAGGAGAAGTGAGAACATTTTAGTTATATTAGCTGTTAAAAAACAATAAATAGTACATTTTATCTAAAAACATGTTTTTATAAATTTTTGTCTATATTAGCTTGCCATTTGTTAAAAGATATTATTTTGTATGTTATCTGGTTAAAAAGAACGTCACCATCAGGTCCAGATTGGAGCATTTGTGGACAACAGACCTCACACCACCACAGTCAGGACTTCAACAGTCTCCACGTGTTTGGACGGATTGGAATCCGACTTATTACGAGCCACTTTCTCCGTCCCGCTCGTCTTCTCGCCGTAGTCCGACTGGCCGCTCTTCTCGTGGCCGAATTCAAAGGTGATCCTCAGCTCTCCCATCTGACAGCGAGGCAGCAGGTCAGGGATCCACTCGATCACAAAGGGACCCGCCTCCTTCTGCTCAGCTGCCCGCCCTCCTGGCAGGGACACAGAACCGTCAACGTTTGCAGCTCTGGAAATTAAAACAAAAGAGACTGGAGCGGTGAACTCTTACCTACTCTGAGGAAAGTGCGGAGCTCCATGGGTCGAATGGCCTGAGGACGATCGCCTCTGTTTGCTTCAGGTTCAAACTTAGACTCAGGACAGTGAAAACGGGAATAAGAGCCGTCAATGTTTTTCACAAAACTCTGATAGAGCTCAAGCGGCACCTGGTGGACAGATGGAGAAGTAGAAATGGCAGTGAAACTTATTTTTTAATCCTGATGGAAAAGTCATTAATGGATAAGTCCAAGATAAAGCAGGTGGATGTGTTGAATATTATTGTTTAAAACAAAAAGAAGACAAGAATTTAATAACATACAGAATATTTTACCTCTGGAGTGTCAAATATATGTTTGACCTGCATGACGTTAGTGATGTGCCAGGTGTACTTGGAGAAGGTGCCCAGAGGAAGTCCATCTTTTCTTACAAACGCTGACGTCCAAAGAACGCAAAAAAATATGATAACAAAGAGAGATTAGATATTCAAAATATATGCAAAAGTATGGAAACATAAAAATGTTTTATGGCACTATGCAAATATTTAAACCAATTCTATCCATGCAAAGCCTCTTTCACTAGTGCAGGACCTGTATTACATAATATTCTGCTCAGAACTTTCCTGATATGGTGATATGGTCCTCTATATGAAGATTAAAAGACAAAGGTTTAAGGCAAGGCTGTCAAACTCAGGCTCGGGGGCCAAACCTGGCCCTCACTGTAATTTTATTTGGCCAGTAAGATCATATCAAATGTGTACTACAGTTGTACCACCAGTATAAAGCCCTTATATATTAGCAGGATAAGTAGTATTAATGATGCATGGCCTTACACAGATGCATGGCACAGATATTTAGTTTTTTGTTGTTGTAGGTCTGTAAAAAAAACATTCAAGGATCTGAAAAGGCTACAGATAAAGGCAAATACCACTGTGTTTGTTTTATTTCTGATTTAATTTCTCATGTGTTAATAATGTTAAGCGTCTGTTCCAATGTTCCCAAAAATCAACATTTAATCAGGGGCAGCCATTGGGCTCCGGCCACTAGGGGGCCCAGTCAATTTTTTTTCTGCTGCAGGAGCTGATAGGGTGGGGGCCCCAGCAATATCTTGCCAGGAGCCCCAAGAGCTCCATCTCTAGGATCATTCTTCTACCAATGTATCCACTGTTCCTCCTCTGAACATGTCCAGACCATCTCAATCTGTCTTCTCTAGCTTTTTCTCCAAACCTTTCTGTCTGTGTTGTCCCTCTAATCACCTCATTCTTGAACGCTATGTCTCCAAGAATCGCTGATTTTTCCTCCAATAATGAAGATCTGATAACACAACGCATGAATAATTTTGCCAAATGATGTGTGCCCTAGTTTTGGGGATAAACAATTGTAGAGTAAGGTGATTGCCACTAGATGGCAGAATTGCAACTAATTTAATCAGAAATAATGATTTTGGAGAATATGGGCAGAAACTTGAATATGGGACAAACTAAAACCATAATAAAAACGAATAAAAAAAGGAATACAAAAAAGGAATTATATATACAGGTATATATATTTTTTTTTTCTGCTGCAGGATGATGGGTGGCGGCCCCAGCAATATTTTGCCAGGAGCCCCAAGAGACCCTAGCAGCGGCCCTGCATTTCAGTCTTGCCCATGACTTCATGACAGTATTTTATTGTGGCCCACTGTGAAGTTGAGTTCACCCCTGGTTTAAGACAAAAACATCCAACAAATGTAGCATTTTTTTACAGTCTGCTGAAAAATATTTTATCAGTGTATTTCAGTACCTGTTGTAAAGTTTGGCAGCCTCCTCTTCTTTGATCCAAGAGAGAGACGATGCTGCAGAGCGTTGAAGAACTCTTGAGGGATGTGGTAAACCAGAGACTGGGGCTTTCCTAGAAACAGGAAGCGACGGAGACAAGTGCAGCCTCACAGCGTTAAAACATGAACACATCTTGAAATTAATTCTGATGATTCTTAAATCTGATGTCCTGATTTCAACAGGAATTACCGTCAGACTGATAGTGCATCGTCTGGTGAATCCTCTCCGTCACACCGGCCAACCACTGCTGGAAGTCCAACGTCACCGTACGCTCATACATCGCCTGTGTCCCGGCTAAAAAAAATGAACACCAACATAAACATTATTACACAGAAGAAAATGCAGGAGCAGTGGAGGGACAGGACTATATCACACCTGGGACAAAACCCACAACTCCTTATTTCACCTCAATAAAAGTTCACAAAAGATCTACATTAAAATCAGGGATGTCCAATTATATTTGTTGACTGATATCCTCGGCCTGATATGATATGAGCATTTTATGCAACATTTCTTTTTCTTCTTTTTTTCCTTCATGCTTGTCTCTTTTTTCTTCCCTTGTCCTCTGTCTCTTCTACTCTGACTCCAACTACCTTAATGTCCTCCCTCACTGCATCCATCAACCTCCTCTTTGTCTCTTACCTGGTAGCTCCATCTCTAGGATCATTCGTCTACCAATATAACCACTGTCCCTCCTCCCTGATGGTTTGGACATGTAACATGTCCAAACCATCTCAATCTGGCTTCTCTAGCTTTTTTTTCCCAAACCGTCCTGTCTGTGTTGTCCCTCTAATCACCTCATTCCTGATGAAATGCACAATGCAATGAATAATTTTGCCAAATATGTGCCCTAGTTTTGGGGATAAACAATTGTAGATTAAGGTGATCGCCACTAGATGGCAGAATTGCAACTAATTTAATCGATCGGCCTATGTTAGTATTGGCTGAAAACGATATCGGAAATAATGATTTTGGAGAGTATGGGCAGAAACTTGAATATTGGACACTCTAAAAACTATAATAAAAACTTATAAACATGGGAATACAGTGTATATATATATGTGATTATATTGTGATTCAAAACTACCTGTGAGAGATTCGTCTAGTCGAAATTTCTTTGCTTTTTGTAGGGAGCTGGACCCTTCAGACTGCTGAAACTTCTCACTGGTAACAGTTGGCTGAACACCTGTGACACAAACAACCAGAGACACATTTATCAAAAACAACAAATATTTATATAATAGTTCTTAGTAACTTGAAACATAAGCTACATGTGTAAAGTTTGCAAAATCATAAAGAAAGAAACAAGACAAATATATAATGCTATACTTTATTTATAATATAAATATGTATATATTTCAGATTTTTTTAATTGGTAATTTTTATATCAGTTATGTCAGGACCTGTGCTTTTAATATGCTTCCACAGCACCCTCTACTGGGGAGAGGGATATGCTACATGCTCAGAGTTCACAAACTGGGCAAAAATAGTGAACTACATCTTTAACATACCACTGGGTGTGTAGCTGATGAACGGAGTGAACTCAGCAGCCAACTTCTCGTCACTCGAAAAGGCACAGACACAGGCGTAGAAGTGGAGGCAAGGTTGCAGAGGGCTGGGGGCAGGTTGAAGGGTGGAGGCTCCCCCTGCTCCATCAGCAGCTGCTTTGCTTCTTTTGTTGCTGCTGTTAGTCTGACAGGCACAGTGGAAAACACTCTGCTGCTGCTGTGATTTCTCTTTGTTCCTCTTTTCACTCTGTGAACTTTCACACAGTCCACCCGCCCCGACGGTGAGATGAAGCAGGCCCAGAGGATGCTGGGAATCGGTGTGACACTTCACCACCAGCGTGTTCTTTGAAATGCGCTGCACCAGTGGACCTGGAGACTCGGTGGCCAGCCTCCACAGCTCCTCCCTGGCCTGGATGGAGATCTGCAGACCCTCCAGGACAGAGCTCTTCAGGGTGAGAGGGGTGGCGCTGTTTTCACACTCGATGGCTTGTCTGATGTGAACACAGAGGCTGTCAGACGATTGTTTGGAGCTGTTCGCCGTCGATTCTGGCTCACCTTGATTTGTCCTCTGACCCTGTCTGCAAGACGGCAAAAAACAGCGTCCAAGGTTGATCCGTGTGAGAAGGGTGGCTCCGTCGCCGGTTGCGATAGCGGTGTCCGTCGGAACAAGTTCTACGAAGCCCAGCTGTGTCGCTGTGGACCCTCTGCCTCTGTGGCAAACTGAAAATACCTGAATGCCTCCACCTGCACCACCTTCCAGAACTCCTCCCTCTCCTCCTCCTCCTCCTTCTTCCTGCTCTTTCTCGCCAATGTCCTCACTGTCTATTATAACTTTCACCACCTCCACTGCACACTTCTTTCTCTTTCCACCTGAGGCGGAGGCATTCCTGAGGGACACGCCACAGGCCTTGTTCTTGCAGCTGAGACCACGGGTGCCATTGTAGACACCGCACTGAGGACACTTACGAATGCCACGGAGCGTCGCCCTCCCCAGGTTGGAGAGGAAAGCAGGGGTAGAGGAAGATGTCTTCCTGTTGTCCCTCTGCTTAGCCACCAGATTAGCAGGACCGTTCAGAGACTGTGAAGACGGAGACTGGACCAAACTGGTTGACAAAGCCCCAGTGACTTCGGTCTTCATTGTAGAACTTGCAGTCTAGCGGGGACTGAAGGAGACAACCTGGAGAATAAAAATACAAAGAGGGATTACAAGGAGAAACAAAGAAATATCTGTTTAGAGACATTAAGAATAGGTAGAAGACAGGAGACAGTGGAGGAGTTAAAGATGCTGAGATTCTCTTTAGGAGAGACAAGGATGGACAGGATCAGGAATGAGGTCATTAGATGGACAACACTACAGGAAGGTTTGGAGAAAAAGCTAGAGAATGGTTTGGACATGTTCAGAGGAGGGACTCTGAGAGACTCTGGAGATTGATGGATGCAGTGAAGGAGGATATGGAGATAGTTGGAGTCAGGGATGAGGATACAGAGGACAGGGTGAGATGGTAACTGTTGACTTGCTGAGGAAACCTCTGAAAAAGGGACAAGCCAAAAGAAGAAGGAAAAGTTGTAAAAATGTACTTTTTTCGTACTATTTTTGTGTGATTTGGGTGGCAGATGTGGAGACTACTGTCCCAACGACACAGTAATAGAGTGGTGTCAAACTCATTTTTACTGTGGGCCACATTAACAATACAATTTCTTTGAAGAGCTGGTTGTAAATGGAAGACAATAGATAAAAGTACTCCATAAAATAACATGTTATTACATGTTTCTGCAGTTTATTATTATTTATTTACATGACTAATATTGTTGTTGCTGGGAAATGAACCCGTTTAAAATTTATCAGGTTAAGAAACATCTGCATTGACTTTGTAAAATGCGTTGTGAGCTTCTGTGGGCCATGCAAAATGACCTAGTGGGCTGCGCTTGGCCCACAGGCCATATGTTTGCACATGTGCAGTAATTGGATAAGAAGATGAAAATTGATGGATGGATGGATCAATTCATTACACCAAAAAAAAATCTATAGGCTCTTCTAGCATAGTTTTAAAACGGAAAAGGACAAATAAATATACTTTTTTGAGTATATGGACTAAAAAGCATTTCCACACACATGTTACGCATTAAAAATACTCTATATCATACTAATCTATTGTGTATTATTACAAATAAGTTAGTGAATGTCTAAAATCGCATATAATACTTTTTAAAAATACGGCCATATCTCAGTATATTGGCGCTACATTTCAGAACTACATCAACAAATAAGCGTCAAACTGAAGAGAGAAAAAATAAAACATTTTAAACCATTGCGAATGTAATTATGCTGTTATTAAACCCACGTCGTTTTCCGTATGTGTTTTAAAATGACAAGCCTGTTACTGAGTTGCAGTTACAGTTGCCGTACGTGTGAGACAAAGGGGTGTGTAAGTGTGTTTGACTGTAACAGTAACAGTAACGTTCAAACTCACTGTGCTCCGCTCCTGTTTGCCTCTAAAACTGTCTCAACCGTCGCCATTCCTTCTTACATCCAGACAACCGCATTGCGCCTGTAACGACACTCGTCATTGGCCAGAGTCTGTCACGTGAGTAACACAGCGTCAACGGGGCGTAGGGCGTAAAGGCGAGGACTGAGTGAACGCAATGTTGCGATGGATGATGGGATTTGAGGTTCTTATCCTCCCGCGTCCATCTATAAAGATTAAATAAGGTTAAAAACTATTTATTAATCTTTATAAACGCAGTTTTGGCGTTTCACCTTTAAACGTCAATTTGACATTTTACTACGTGTTTTCAGACACAAACTCTTGTTCTTTTTTGCCATTTCTAGGACATAATTGTTATTTTCTATGTTATTTGTTTAACTGCTAATTTCTCGCCACAGTCAAATCGTTGCTATATATTGAAAACGTGTTTACAGTAATCACCTACAGTGTGGTGAATTGATAAATACTGTTTACAATTAGGAGGGTAAACGGCTGACATTAAGTGGTAAAATATATACGAATACATCAAACGTTTACAAATGTACTATCCTGTTGGTCCAAGATGTTAAAACTAGTATTATCTACAAACATTTCCATAAAAAATTATTATTTTATTATTATACTACATTAGTCAGCCAAAAAAGTATAATCAATCAAAGAAGAAAAGTTGATAGCATTAACAAACTTGCCTGTAAAATAACAAAATGTCAAATTAATTTTTTTAAGCTCTGATTTTTTTTGTTTTACACCACATTGGTCAGAAAATTATAAAAAAACAAACAAACAAACAAACAAAAACTCTAATTTGATGAACAGAAACGAGAAATCTGCGTCTTACAAAATACTGGTTCTTTAAACAAAAACCTATATTGTTACTGATGATGAAAACAAGTTTTAAAAATTCTTTCAGCAAATAGTCTTACCATCTTGTACAGGTTATATGACGACATGCCGTCAAATGTTTTACAAATTCACCTGGTTCACATCATATTAAAAAAAATGTGAACATGTGCTATTTGAAGCATCAGCATTTTAATAGGACAAAACAAAACAAAAAACAACAAACCATGTGACTGAAGCATTAACACAAACCAACCTGAACAAAACCGAGGTTGAAAACATTTGTAGGCACCGCCTCCTCTCACACGTTTTTGGTTAAATTAAAAGTAGTTCTTTGATGATAAGGCAACACAACAGATTCCTCAACTACATAAAAAAATAATGGCGGCCTCAGTGCAAAAAAAAAATCGAATCCTTGTGAGGTTTGTCTATAAAAGAATCTTTTTACTCAGATTTAAAGGAGAATAACTTAAATGAAGAATTACTTATCAGCTTAAAGGCCTACGCATTGCATGGCAATGCTGCTGGTCCTCCAAGCGTCCGGAAGAGTCAGATGCGGCACCGTCTCTACTGTACACAAACCAGCACTGGACAGGGAGGCTACTGTCAAACAGCGGTTTCTGAAATCTAAGACCACAACGAGAAGCGAGCGGCTTCTGTCTATACAGGCTGTCTTTATACAGATTCAGTACAATTGAACAAAAGGTCTCGGTATTTACATTAAAAAAAAGACGTCCAAATGAAAAAAAAAAAAAGGTGGAATGCAAAAACATAAAACCCTAGTATTTCAAAATAAGGTGAAGAAATACCTTAAGTATTTGTGCAATAGTTGTCTGCCTAAAGTAAGTGTGGCAGTAGTCCCTGCAATTTAAGATATTGAAATTCTAATTTTAAAAACACGGTTGACAGCCATTAGTGTCTTCGAAACGAATGGAAAAAGGTTTCATACGTCACATGGTGTCACGGCAACATTTCTCCAGAAGACAGTTCTGAAATGGAACAACAGAAAGACAGAAGCTTCTTCCTACAACACTGTTTTTTTCTTTAAATTTGCTCAAAACAAATAGGGAAACAGAGTCACAGAGTCTGATTTTTATCCGTGACGAGAGAGAGAGAAAAAAAAAAGGTGAAGTCCTTTCCTGTCTCGGGGTAAAGATGAACTGGACATTGTCTTGTGTGTAAAAGCATCAGTTCATGCAGACATACGTAAGCACACACACATTTCTTATCTTCAGACTGGGTTGCCAGTCGTTCCAGTCCACTCTGGGAGACAAAGTCTGATCCAATCTACTTGATTTTTTCTTCTTCCTGCCCTGGAGCCTGTCTACTTCTACTCGGTGACTTCCTACGTTGACTTTACAACACCCTGAGGACTGATTTGACTTCTGTTTCAGGTTAGTAGCAGTAGGATGAACCATGAGTTTCTAATTAAGCTTTAATACAAATGTGTTATGATAGACTGTTGTTTTTTTTTGTGACAAAGTTTGTTCACGGCTCGACTTCCTTTTTTGATTGTTGAACACTGTTTTCACTCTGCCCTTGCTGCCTTGCTCTGACGGGGCTGAAAAACAAACTAGATTTCGCTGTTTTTGCTTCGAAAAAATAACTTTCTCAACTGCCGCTGAATTATGTTCGCAAAGTTTACACTTGCACCAAATAATAAAATGGCCCCTAGAAAACAGGGTGGATTCGCATTAGTTGTTCTTAGTGTATAAGTGTTCGGGAGTAGCAGATTTGGGCAGTGGGTGGAGTGACGGGCTGGTCAGGTGGATTTACAAAAAAAAAATGGTGCGCCAGGCCAGCCAAACAGAATACTTGGAGTAGTAGCAGAGACAGCACATCTAATGCACTTCCTTCCCAGCAGAGTATCATCATCCTTGTGGCCTCAGAGGCTCAGAGCGAGGAGCTACTGTGATTGGAGATCAGTGGGTGTGGTAGCTGGCAGCACTCATTCCAGCCTGGTTGGTAAGCATTGTTCCGTTGACACCCTGAGCAGGCTCCACCATGCCACAGTTACTCATGGTGCCCACTCCTGTCCAACCAGCACCAGCAGGTAAAGGACTGAGAAAGAGAGAAAGAAAAACATAGTTAGAAGAAAAGGTGTTACAATCCTTAAGGCCAAAAAAGACTCTTCAAGTAAAACATCTATTTGAGTGGAGGTGTCAAGGTTGCAGCCCCTGGAATGATATTTTGTGGCCCCCACCTTGATATGAAAGTTAAAAATTTTTAGTGCGACACACAAGATTTATAGAGGGTTTTCACTGGGGTTTGCACTTTATCAGTGCAGTTTCACTGCAATACTGTCCTCAAAAGTTCCTCCAAAAATCTTCAAAAATAAAAGTTCTTCAAAAATGACTAAAAATGCATTCATTTGGCTTAGAATACTTAGGTATTTACATTTTGGTAGTTAAAGTTGAAAAATTTTTATAATTTTTTGGTATGCAAACTAGTGGTCTTAGTGAAATACTGTCTTTATAAGTTGCTGCAAAAATCTTCAAAAATGACTAAAAATGCATTCATTTGTCTTACAATACTTAGTTATGTACATTATGGTGTTAAAAGTTGTGAAAATTTATAATTTTTTGGAATGGAAACTTGTGATTGTAGTGAAATACTGTCCTCATAGGTTCCTGAAGAAATCTCCAAAAATAAAGGTTCTTCAAAAATCACTAAAAATGCATTTATTTGTCTTAGAATACTTAGTTATGTAAAATTTGGTGGTTAAAACTGTGAAAATATATATTTTTTGGTGTGGAAACTAGCTCCTGAAGAAATCTTTGTTGCACTTTTTACTTTCTGCAGTGATCCAGACCAATAGATATATGGTAAGTTTTGATATTTTTAAGAACCCCATGACCAAACACAAGTCTGATAAAAACTACAATATTGAACAAAGTGTAAAATTAAACATCAAATGTATCTTTGTAAATCGAATACATACGATAGTGATAATACTTTACTACGATTTTCATTTGTTGTGATTGTATGCGTCTTCTGGTACTCACTTGTAGCCCTGCTGATCCCAGGTCTGCCCATACACACCGTAGCTCGGCACCTGCCACCCATTGGGCACGTATTGGCCAATCTGTTGTGTGTTGCTGTACCACTGCCCCCATTGGTTGTAGGGCTGAGCTGTGAAGCTCACCGTGTTCTGCTGACATATGGAATAGTATTTTTAGGAGACAGAATATCGTGTGACAGACGCTGCAGGCTCACACAGCTGTAACTGTAAGGCATCATACGGAAATGAAAGTGAACCATTACACCAACGCCACCCACAGGTCAACTACGGCGTGTTCCAGAAGGTCCTCGATCATACCTGTGGCACGTGCACCTGCTGAATGGGGCTGACCATGTCCGCCGTCTCTTTGCCCCAGTAGCACTTGACGATGTAACCCTCTATAGACGTTCCATTGACGGACACGATGGCGTGAGCGGCTGCTTCGTGGGAGTTGAACCTACATACGCAAGGGAATAATTGTCAAATTTTTAAAACAGAATGTGAGGGGTGAAATTTCTGCACATCCATCGTACAAAAGTACCTTATGAAGGAGTAGCCTTTGTCTGGGAAAACACGGATTTCCATTATGGGACCAAAGGGTGAGAAGGTCTCTCTCATGATTTGTTCTGTGAATGAAAGGTTGTCATTGGTTTTCCTGGTAAACACGGTTTCTTATCCACATTCTTATCTAAATGTCGGACCTGTTAGACCTGTTGTGACGCCCCCACAGTAGACGGTGCAGTTGCTGGGACTGGACTGACCCACCACCTCATCGAAGCACAGCTGCTTGGTGTTGGTTGCTACAGAGAAAGACGGGGTGATTTAGTCTAATGTCTGTGAAGACAGGTAACGATATCCAAAAAGGGTTTAGTTGTCAGCAACTCGACTTCTTCTTAGAGTCGAAAGACGTTTCAATTCTTAACTGAGGAACTTCATCAGTTTCTGGTTGACGTCAGAAGGAACTCTAGTAGTTCTACTCCTCTAGACCACTCCCTTCACCACTGGACAAAGGTGTGAAGAGTTGTTTTGGAGCTCCCCCTCTATTTAAGGTTGGTTGTTCCAGATGAGCAAAGTTGGCTCCTTCACTCCTCTCTCAAACCAGCTTTGTCCAGTGGTGAAGGGAGTGGTCAAGAGAAGTAGAACTACCAGAGTTCCCTCTGACATCAACCAGAAACTGATGAAGTTCCTCAGTTGAGGGAAAAAGTCTCTTTCAACTCGGATAAGAAGTTCAGTTGCTGACAACTAAACCCTTTTTGGATTAGAAGATATCCGTAGTCATGGTTTTTCTACTATGACAGTAAGAATGTCATGTGTTAAATGTCACATGATTTTAATGGATCCAAGAACTTCATCAAATCTCCCTTCTTTGACTGTGAACTCACGTTCATTTGAGGTTTTGGGAGCAGGTTTTCTTGTGGCCCAGTTGGTCCTGATCTGCCTGCCTCCCAGCCACTGCCCTCCCATCTGCTGTATGGCATTCTCTGCATCCTGAACAGTCAAACACAGTCTGATGTAAAAAGTTCTAATGTTCTAAAAGTTCAAAAAAATACTGTTGTAGTGTAAGACAAGAACGTCCCAAAGTGCAGTCTTGAGGAAACGGTAAATCTTGACATAATCTCTGCAGCTCAGAATTCTTTATTTTTAGTCTTCATGTCATCTTGAGCAGGATACAGGACATCAGCCAAAAACAGGACTCACAACCAAAAGCACAGCACCCCTTCAAAATAAAACCCCCGCACTTTTTCCCTGGATTATCACTGAGTCATGTTGCATATTATTTACACGGTATACGCTTATATTCGATGATGGAACACCACTAGAGGATGGGAAAATATTTAAAGTAGGTAACTGACAGGAGAAAGACTGCATGGAGGTGTTATATGTGCTGTGAAAAGAAATGCTACTATTTTGACAAAAACAAAGATTGTACAAGAGTAATATTATTTCATGGGGAACCTGCTGAGTGGCATAGATAACACACTCACCCATTTGTTAAAGAAGGAGACGAAGCCGTAGCCTTTAGATTTTCCCGTTGCCATGTCCTTCACCACTCGACAATCCCTGAAGACAAACGTAAGGACGAAGACGTAAGTTACACCCAAATTATCCCATTTCATAAAACTGTCAATAAAGTCAAAAAAATCTGATCAATACTGATGTACTTTTTTCTTACTCCTTAAAATTTAGATTATGCAGAATTACAGTGTGTTATGCTTACCTCAATGTTGGACAATTCACTTTTTAATTACCATATTTTCCGGACTATAAGCCGCACCTGACTATAAGACGCACCAATACATTTTTTAAAGGAACCCGCACCTGACATTTTCGATGATGAGGTTCAGTTTATGCTAATTTTATTCATGTACAAAGTGCGCTACGGTACGTTAAACTTCTTCTTCTTCTATGGTGTTTATTGGCGGTTGTGACTTGCCTCTTCCTCGACACCACCTGTCTCATTCTTACCTTTTCTGCTCGAGCGCCCCCGGTGGCCAATAGAAAAAATGCATACATTAGCCGCATCTCCACAGGGTTGAAATTGTGTGACAAAAGTTGCGGCTTATAGTCCGGAAATTACGATATATTATTACGTACGTAATACAGCAAAAACAAAACAATAAAGAAAAATGTACTTATTTAACTTACGATATCTTGCCAAAGGGAGCGAATGCCGATTTGATATCATCTGTAGTGATTTCAGGACTTAGGTCTCCAACAAAAACATGGAAATGACCTTGAAGACAAAAAAAATAACCTTGTAGATAGTTCATTATTCACAGGGTCCATGACTTAATCAAGGTTCCTTTCCTAACGTTTGCAAGATTCACCTGGTATTTCGCCAACTATTTCACGCGCAGAATATGTTTTAATGCTACTGTATATGTCAGAATGATGGAACAAGACTTTCAGAATAAATTCTTAAGAGCTGTTGACTGCAGTTTGATGAGAACAAAAATGAAGAATACTGATATTTCTTTCTTTAGATCTAGTCCAAATAGACTCACTGCTTGTGTCTTTCTTCTGACTGGTTGGTGTTGTGGCCCAGTTGACCTTCACCTCCTGTAAAAGAGAGGAGCAGAGAGTGGGGAAGGGGACAAATGTTAAACAACGTAGGGCTGTTGACGACAGGAAGGTGCTTGTTTTGTCTTAAGATCTTCTCACACCACTTTCATTTAATGACAACTAGTTTTTCAGAACTAAACATTGATCCTTAGCCTAATTTTACAAACCCTTGCATACATGAATTAAAAAAAAAAATCAAAGCACAAGTGGAGAAAGTCAAGGGGTATCAAAAAAAAACTTCACCCTGATAATCAGGAACATTTCACTCTGAGTCTAGTACAAATTTGGAGTAACACTGAAGGAAGGAAGGTCCAAATAACAAAGGACTTACAAACAAGTGATTTATACGAACTTGTTATACTCCTCAAATGGTCCTTCAATACCTGTTGAGGATAAAATATTTTCAACTGAATGTATTCTTCTCGGAGTTGCTCTTATGTGGAATCTAACTTGGCAAAAAGAACACACAGCAGTGAAGATATAAGGGGGGAGAGAGGAGTATCAAGAGGATAGATCAATGAATCTCACAGGTTACACAGCCGGGCAATGAAATCTCATGTCAAACACAAACTCTATGTCAATAAAACACACACAGAAACAGGGTAGAGAAGGGAGTAATGACAAAGTAAAGCTAACTACTTATTTGCCAGGAGTACAATTTAACATGGCAATACATAATGCTTATATCTAACATTCAGTTTTTTTATTTTACTATGAAAATTATTGATTAATTTAGTAACTTAGCCATCTGAATGATTCGTAAACACGAGTTATTATATTTTTTAAGCTATTTTATTTTAAGGAAATTGTCAACACAGTAAACGCACAACAGTACAGAGGGATTTAGATTTGTAATAACTGGAGAAGAAATAAAAAGCATAATAAAAAAAAGAACTAATACCATGGATTTATGCAGAATTGATACCCTTTACCCACATCCCTGTAGAAAAAAAAGAAAATCAAAAATAAATGGTGTTCTTCACCTCAACTGCATATTCACAGCCAAGAAGCAGCCCAAGGTCTTCAGTGTTTAGTTACCAGAAAGAACTGTTCAACAATAAAAACCACCACAACCAAACAAATAAATAAAGGTCTAATCGTGTTGTGTTGTTTTCTGCCACATTGAGGTTATTTTTCAAAATTGTTACTAAAGAAAATATCCTTGATGTCATAATTTAATACTTCTAAAACCAAATTTCATTAAACAATATACTATTTTCTTATTTGTGGTTTCCACCTTTCCACATGAGACGTATGCCTTCAGGGTAAAACATAAATGAAGCAGAAACTGTAAATAACATTAATAACATGAGGTTCAATAACATTTTTTTCCAGACACTGTATGTGGACTGAACCAACACCCAGCCCCGACTCACCCTGGAGTTATGATAGCTTACCTTACCAAGAATTTTCCGACCATTCATGGCTGCAATTGTGGCAGTTGCATGTCTGTGTTCACAGAACTCCACAAAGCAGTAGGGATCGTGACCTGCTGTCTGCAGAGCAAAGAGAAGCCTGCAGTGAGATACCAATACTACTCACTTTTCACTGTTGTAGATTGGAGGATATTGGATTCCTTTGCGTCGCTATTCATAGAATTGGTTCTAATCCACGGCATAAACAAACACGTTTTAGCTGCAGCTTAAGTTCACATTTCACAAACCAGGTGCCCCTTAGTTACTTCGAGGACAACTGGACATAGTAGGTTTAACTGAAGACGTTTCTCCTCTCATCTAAGAGGCTTCTTCAGTTCTAACCAAACCTGGAAGTTCTGGTATTTAAGCTGTATACCTGTGAAAGAGGTTGTTTGCGGTTGTTTTCACAGATATACAGCTTCTTTTGAGGTTAAACACCAGAAGTCCCCGTTTTCAAGAAACCTACTATGTCCATTCTCCCTCAAAGTAACTAAATTTGGATTGAATGACCTGGATGACTGTGAATCTAAACATACAAAACAACAGAACTTACATCTACTATCATTTTACAGCTCTTGCACGGTCCAATTTGGCCGAATACCTCCAGAATCAGAGCCTCTGTCACGTCTCGAGACAGATTCCCCACATACCTGAACATAAACAAGAATAAATATAAGGAGACCAAACCAGGTTTAAGTTCACTTAAAGTTGAAAAATTCAAATTGTGTTTTACAGTTTTAAGACTGTATATAAAATCTTGTGCTTATGTAATGTAAGAGCAAGTTAGAGTTTACACATAATAAGCAGGAGAAAAAAAACAAAAACAAGATTGTGTTGGTTCTACATATCTCCTCTGGTTCTACATAACAAAACTCCTCATATTGTTTCTATTTTATTGGTCTTTTTTGTACTTTTTTTGTACTTTTCTTGCACCACTGTACTCAAATATTTTTTTGAGACGTAGACCACTTTAGTCTTGCTAACGATATAAAATAGAAAACATTTTCAATTGAAACACTCCACCTTTACGTGGACATATTTAAACCAGGTAAAACAGAAAAGTTAATGATAAATAACCTTATTTGTAATCACAAATAAACAAAAATATAAATGTTTTGCTACATGTTCCATTAATTTAGTAAGTTTAGACACTGGTGAATTATATTCTTATTTTTAAGAATCGTTAGACGTTTATGTCTTTGTACTATATTCTAAAATGTAAACAATAACAGCTAATACAATTACTGACACTGTCTATGATACAGTAAATATATTTTCTTGGTACTTCCCCTTTATTTTTCTAGGGTCTTAAAATAAAGCAACTTAATGCATTCTAATATTTTACAATGTACAATAACAGTAATAATAATACTTAGCATATATACAATAACAGCTGATACAATTATTGATACTGTCTACGATACAGTAAATATATATTCCTGCTACTTCCCTAGATTTTTCTAGGTTCTAAAATATTAAAGGAACTTGATTCATTCCAATACTTTGTATGGAATTCTCATAACAAACATATGTAAGAATACTCATAAAAGAGAATTATTTGGCTGCGCCAGTTGTTGGTGTTTTTGTTTTTCAGAGAATCGTTACGCGCACAATTTGCGCCAATTGTTGCATTTAATTGTTTTTATAAAGCGACAGTATGCTAGCAAAGGTGTGGGTTGCCCTTAAGTAAGTCAACAGTTTATATTATAGAGCATTTATCATGTGAACAACAGCGTTTTGTTTGTCTCAAGATGTTTCTAGAATTAGCCAGATACCGTTACTCGCTGCTGGGGTAGACATTTATAACACAACTGTATCTTTATTTTGTGTTAACATATGTTTTTCGTTACGCAGTGTGTTTATATTTTTACATGTCTGTGCCGAAGGAAAATGTCGTGGGTTTGTTTTGAGTTCGTTGAGTGAGAAAAGCCTCCACTGCCCGCTAGGTGTCGAATACAAGCAGTTAGCTGGCGCTAAAGACTAGTCCAGGCCCAGGCAGACTTACAGGGTTTTGGGCTGGTCATCGTCCATTCTGTTACACTTGCCGGCCGAGAACAAGTCGCAACTCTAAGAACAAATCCACGACTGTCAGCGGCAGCTGCCTGTGACACCGTCGAGTTGTTTTATTGCGCAGCACGAAGCGATTTCCCGCCGTTGATGTCTCCACAGTGAACAATGGGTTAGCCGACAAAGATAACGGACTAACCCGGCCGAGGCAGTATGCGCATGCGCGGTGGTTCAACGAACGTCTGGATGTGGTTTAAGGACGCTGACTGGTGGTACGGGTTCGTGTTTTCTATGAGTAAACGCGGTTTAAAAGATAACTTATGTCATAACATTTTTTTTTCACATTTATTTGTTGCTTTCCGCATTCAAAACACAACTTTATCATTAGTTTCTTAATACCAATAGTTTAATACAAGATATTGTGAAGTATTGGTCAGCTGGTGTGGTGATTGAGTGGCACTATGTCAAACTGAGGCCCGCGGGCCAAATCTGGCCCGTACTGTGATAACATTTGGCCCACAAGATCACGTTAAATGTGTATTAAAGTTCATCCTACAGTACATAGTACCCTCATATCATGCATGACATATTTAACTTATGTTTATTTGTATTTTTTAAAAATACTACTTACATTTTTAATTACACTGCCCCACATTTCTTTTACGACTATTTTATGGGTGTATATATGTATATATTTTTTTTCTACAATTATATTTTAATATGTCTTGTTGTTTTTGAAGCCTATAGCCTAGTAATTACAGAACACACACAGAAAAATAACTTACATACATTTCTATGTAAACCAAAATAATCTCAATACTTGGATGCAGGAATCACAGAACAAACCTGGGGTAAAATTCTTGAAATGTTTATAATGTTTATTTCATTAATTTATCTTTTACAGCTTTACCCTGTTAAAAAGTCTTTCCTCCAGTTAGCAAATGTAACTATTTGTACATTTATATGTTGAAATACGCAAACACAAAAATTGATAAATAAAACAATACAAATTTTAAGACCTGGAAAGTGAAGGCCTGGGATTTTATACAACACAATTTTCCTTAAGTTCAATACAAAGGATAAAACACAGTTAAAACAGCCCTTTTTGTTTGACCAGCCTTAAACAGTCGATCATAATAAAATTACAAAAAGACAAAAGAGAAACTTCACACAACTAATACATTACAAAAACAGATTTTTAACTCAAATAGTCATTACATTATTGACTAATAGATAAATTACATTCAATCACGGGGAAATGAAACAACTAAGAATCCAGATGTTACGTCCATATCCTGATAATACTAGGGATTTATGATACAGTTGTGTGTCTTTAGTACAGAGATGAGTTCTCCCTCCTCTCTGCTCAGTCCTTTCGTCATCTTGGGCAGATGTTGTAATCGGTGACAAACTTCTCCAGTCTCTTGATTTTGCGTTTGTTTTTGGGCATGGGTTTGTCGTACAGTCCATTTTTCAGTAGATGTTCCTTGCTGTGATGAATCTGAGCGCCGTGCTGCAGCTGGAAGGAGCACAGGGCTGTCAGCGGCCTCAGCAGAACCTGGACCAAAAAGATTTAAAAAAAAAATCCAATGAAGCTAAGAAGGTTCTGTAAAAGATGTAATTTTTGAATTTGATAAATTGATGTTTTTACCTCTTGGATGTCATCGTTTTGTTCAAGTATGGACAGGGCAACGGCAGCGGTTTCCAGCGTTGACAAACAAATGTTGGTGGGCTGTGTGCGAATGACGTACTGACTGGTCAGAGTCCTATTGAGCTGCACCTGAAGCAAATAAGACGTACAGAATGGGTTCATGTTCACCGCCAACTCAATCACCTTACACTGACATAGATCTTTTTTTATTTTATATTAAATCCTACACTTACATGTCTGAAAACAAGCTAGACGGCTTATGATCCAGCTCATGATCATACCATATCATGCAGTAATCACAACTTTATAGCCAATTAAAAATAACAAACAAAGGTTAAAAATGTGTCCTTAATTTTAAAGACTGCATAATGAAAGTTGCAAAAGAAATTACACATTTTTTTTAGGACACAAGAATAAAAGCACACAAGAATATTAAGAAAAATAATTTAATAGTCACTACAGGAAGGAGCTGTGTATATTAACGCCTAAAAGAAACCTTAGATTAAACGTACAGTTTAATGTTACTCATATTCTGGCAGTATTACTTTTTTCTTACCACCTTCTGTATTCTGCTCATTTCTATTGTTTAAAACAATAACAACCAATTAAAATTGTAAATGTAATAAATGTTTCAACTGAACAGGGTGTAACAAAAAACAAGAAATGATTGAGTCATAAGATAATTTCCAACGATAAAACACTGATTTAGAGATCCGTGTCGTTTAAAAGTAAGAAAAAATAAATCTAATTTCTATAAGACAATATTATTAGAATACTAAATTTTTCATTTAGCTTCAAAGTTTCTAACTAAAGTACAGCCATTAGGTCTCTTACACTTGACGTCACTCAACTGGTACTTCCTTCTTACTAGACAAATAGCCAAATGTTGTCATTGTTTATGTTATACTGATGTTTCCACATACTTGTTTCGGCAGGTGGAGCAGTTTGTTATGAAGGAACATCTTCTTAGCCTGTCTCCAGGTGCCATCGATGATGATGATGTTGTGTTTTACGGTCCCTGCTTCTTTGGGTTTCACCAATTCTTCCAGGTTCTGCGACTTTGGACCTGGAAAAAGAATGACAGTCCTGCTGTCCCGGCACACGGCAGCCAGCTCTGGATGCCTGAGTAGAGGAGGACATCAGAGGGTTAGTGTTGCGATACTGTATTTTAGGAATTGATTGTTTTGTGAAAATATTGTCGTGGGCCAAGGGCAGCTGGTAAAAATGTTACTGGTCAGAAGTAAACACAGACAAAGCCTAGGTGTTAAACTATTATTACTTCATATATAAATACTAATGGGCTATAAAGAAGAGTAACTATGTAACCTTTTTATCAATCTTATTTTGGACAGATAGGAGATAATGTGTGTTTTCATATTTTCTACTCCCCAAAATACACTCACCTTTCTTCACTAAACCTCCTTCCAACAATGACATTGCATTTCCCTTCAGGCAAACAAGCAGCAAGAAGGGGTACTGTACGGAGGACTCTGCTCTCCTGACAACACAGAAAGTATTTGACATTTTAGTCACAATCACAAACTGTTCAGAGCAGTGGAGACTGTGGAATGGAGGTGAAGAATAGAGTACAGGCAGGATGGGACAACTGGAGACAAGAGTCAGGAGTGATCTGTGATAGAAGAGAGTCAGCTAAGGTGGAGGGAAAGGTTTACAGGACAGTGGTGACACCAGACATGATGGATGGATTAGAGCAGGGGTGACAAACTTGTTCCTCAAGGGCCGTTGTGGCTACAGATTTTTGTTCCAACCTATCCAGAAAAAAAAAAATAGCCACACCGGCCCTTTGTGGATCTGGTTTGGATTAGAGACACTAGCAATAGGTAGAAGACAGGAGGCAGAGCTGGAGGTGGAGGAGTTAAAGATGTCGAAATTCTTAGGAGAGACAGGGATGGACAGGATCAGGAATGAGGTCATAAGAGGGACAACACCGACAGGAGGGCTTGGAGAAAAAGCTAGAGAAGCCAGATTGAGATGGTTTGGACATGTTCAGAGGAGGGACAGTGGATACATTGGTAGAAGAATGATCCTAG
>JAFBJS010057579.1:39838-74388 GCA_016785265.1 Paraplagusia blochii
TACTATGTCCATTTCCCCTTGAAGTAACTAATTTTGGATATGATGTTATGCTAGGTGTACCTAGAAGTATTTTATAGTGTGTTATGACGCATCGTAAGACAGGAATTCGGACGAGGATCCACTTTACATGTACACACCGGTATAAAGAGTGTGGGTCTGAGCAGACAGCTGAGCCACATTCACACACACATACGTAGGCTAAACTCCCCTGTGCTCTGTAGCCTCTTCATGGGGCCTTTTTTCATCTGAGACCTGTGTCATTTTTCAGCCTGATAATTCCCCGAGCGCAGACTGACAGGCTCTCTGGAAGACGAATGGGCCTGGAGAACTCTGCTAAGAGGGGGTACCTCACTGCACTCCTCTGGGTAGGAGCAGAAGAAGGGACTCACAGCAGGGGTCATCGTCATCGTCTTTAAATCTTAACAGAAATGTAACAAAAATGCACTACAGTCCGACAGGCTAGGATTCTGGAGGGAAACCTGAACTGGATCTCGGTGTGTGTGCTGACGTGATTGAACCGTGGGGGTTTACTCCTGTATGGGATGTCAGCACTTCATCATGGCTTTCATTCCGACATTTCTTTTTAGGAGAACACTGTTCTCCGTGTATACATTACACGTTGGGTAACGGTGCAGATGGTGCCCATGACAGAGACCCTGGAGATGATGAAGAGGTGCAGGGACAGGAAACCTCGTCGTCAGGATAGTTCTTCTGAGGCCTTGAGAAGCATTAGCTTTACTTTAGGAAAGTAGAATGCATCCAGTACTGTGCAAAAATATGGAAACATTACCCTCCGTTACTAAAGTTTTCCTCCCCATAATTGTGAAACTTTCAAGTTCACTTTCAAGACCAGTTGTGGGCAAATGTTTTACTCCTGGGCCTCAATGGAAACTAAATTTTGACAGTCATTAGCAGGTAGATGTTAAAAAATGTAGTGGTATGCATTAAGATAAATGACATGTAAAACTCACCATAATAACTAAAATGCTAAAATGATTTTGCCAGTTTTTACTCCACCTAGTGGTTAAATACTGGCATTGCAGGAGAATTTCTTAGCGAGTTTAATTCATTCATTCATCTTCAGCCGCTTATCGCTTACTGGATCTCAGGGGCAGCAATCTCCACGACTGCCACCCAAATCACACTGCACCATACCGTGGTGAGGCCTCTGGAAGTTATGTGGATCAGTACTGTGCTATGTTCTGAGCACCTTAGTGGTAACATGGCAGCTGGCGGATTCGAACCTGAAGACATGAGGAGCCAAGTCCACTTCTGTAACCACCAGTCCACCACTTTCACAATGATAGTATTATTTGATAGAGCAACTTGGACAATTTTGGCTGGTCAGATTTGATAACCAAACGGGCTACATCTAGCCCCCGGGCCATGGTTTGCTCTAGGCCCTCCGATATTCTCCAACTACTTATAGTCCACCCAAGGAGTTCCATGGCGTCTGTGGATGATAGGATATCAGGAAAATGGAAAATGAGCCCTCGCTTTACCTATTGCTCAAGAACAGTGAAAACCATGGAACGATCGTATAAACAGCCTCAATCATGTGGGTTTGGAGGCCATGCCTGAAGTGGATGGATCATCAAGCAACTCTTTTGTATACATTACTGTAATCTGGGACCAATGAAGAAATCAACATAAGGATTCACAGAACCAGGATCTACCGCAGTGATAGTGGAATGTCCATTCAGCCTGGAAAAGCTCAACCAGACAGTATCCAAGGGAGGGAAACGTTCTCACCAGAACCCATAATATACAGGGTCAATGGAAATCATTGGGAGGAAGTGAGAGAAACCAACCATGGTCCAATACTGTGAACAGGTATTTGACCGTAAAGATCAGGATCAACCCTTGAAAGCCTGACCCCAGGAATATTCAAAGGTCATGCCTCACAAGCCGACTTACTACCCAGAAGGTCCTAGGTTCGAGTCCCAGAGGAAGCATATACTTGACACCATGGGGCAACCTGTTGCAGCAGATCAGTTATGGGTCCAATACAGTTTACCATTTCTTTATTAACACTTGGTTAAGGAACCTGGACTGGGGTCCGGAGGGTTCCAGGTTCAAATCCACCAGTTGCCAGGTTACCACTGAGCATGGTACCGTCCCCACTCACTGCTCCTTGGTCACTCAAAGCTGCCTACAATGACAAGGAGTTGCTTTCCTTTCCTTCCTTTCCTTAAGGAAGTGGACTTGGCTCTGGAAGTCCAGTCCCCAAAGCTGTGGTAAATTTGTCAAGCGTCCGATTACCATTGTTGTACTATATATTACATATACTCATTGTTGTACTTTATATTATATATACATATTTAAAAATTTTGATAATGTAGATATTGGATTATAACTTTGGCAGACTTATATAATCATCCCTAATCTATTTAACACTTGGTTAAGGAACCTGGACTGGGGTCCAGAGGGTTCCAGGTTCAAATCCACCAGTTGCCAGGTTACCACTGAGCATGGCACCGTCCCCACTCACTGCTCCTTGGTCACTCAAAGCTGCCTACAATGACAAGGAGTTGCTTTCCTTTCCTTCCTTTCCTTAAGGAAGTGGACTTGGCTCTGGAAGTCCAGTCCCCAAAGCTGTGGTAAATTTGTCAAGCGTCCGATTACCATTGTTGTACTATATATTACATATACTCATATACTCATTGTTGTACTATATATTACATATACTCATATACTCATTGTTGTACTATATATTATATATACATATTTAAAGATTTTGATAATGTAGATATTGGATTATAACTTTGGCAGACTGATATAATCATCCCTAATCTATATGATACAGTAAGTCCTCTCCTTTTTACAGTTAATATTTTCCGAAACCCACCGAGAGAAAGGAAAATTTGAAGTATTGGCTGGGATATTTCATTATTATTATTATTATTATTATTATTATTATTATTATTATTATTATTATTATACACAGGTCGATAAATCAAGCCTCTCCTTATGTAAGTCAGAGCTTGGAGTTCATAATTGCCAATATGGACGTAGCATAAAGGAAAGACAGTCACAATTATATCGTAATGTAAAGAAAAATAAAAGCTGTTAATTGTGAATAGTGTCGTTTAGAACAGTGTTCCTCAACCTTCTATTGCTTCACGGACCGGTTAAATGTCTCGTAATATTTTCACTGACCGGTCATTAAGTTGTGACAGATAAATACCCTTTAATAAAATGAAATTCCCGGTGTTCTGAAAAATTTTCCTACCTATAAAATCTTCCTACCTGAATTAACTGTGCATGTGCACACAGCCTATAACTTTCTGCTACCAGACCGGTATAAAAGGTTAGAATCTTGTATCAATAACTCTGCCTCATTTTGAGTTTATTGTTGTCTTCACTAAGAAAATATTTCCTAATCAAATATAGTTGCATTGTTGATGGAATCCTAGCCATTCTATTGGTCAGTTCTTTTGTTGACATGGGTATGGATCAAGAGGAAGCAATAGCCGGATTGGGCGAAAAGGAAACATTATTTCTCTGTGGCCCGGCACTAATTTAGCCACAAACCGGTACGGGTCCCCGGGCCGGTGTTTGGGAACCCATGGTTTAGAAGGCATCATTTGGCAGTAAGCTTTTGCCAAACACAAGAAACAAATCTTTTCAGCAAAAACAGAGGAGAGTAAAGTGACTAAGTGATGGACAGACAATGAACGTCAATGCTGCCTAATCTGGTAGAAAATATTGGGGAAAAAAAAATAATAACACAATGTAGTGAATCTTGCAAGATTGGAAAATAATCCTTGACGTGTTGAAGGAGTGAATGGAGACCAGTGCTATGTTACTACGTATTGTTTTGTTGTCAAGGTATTTCGCCGGGGCATAAAACTCAAAAATACAGTAGTCAAAACCAGCAGGTCGTCCACCTCTACCCCCACAGACCACCGTCTCCACCTATACATCATCCTATATGTTGAGTAGTTTAACACAGCTCCTTCCCTTGTTTCCTCCAACCTTTTCCCTCCTGTTTATTTCCTCATCTATCAGCCCGCGATGTGACTCATATATTATTGTAGCGTTAACACAGGGAAGCACCCGTTGACCGGAAGATCTGCTTCTGGAGATTGAGCCGGTACCTAAACGACACGTCCTGTCTCCCACCCCCCTCAGCAGCCCCTGTTGCCCTTCTTGGGTTGCCTTTACAACCCATTACATCAACCTTAAATAAGTCACATGCTCCGGTTTATCTGAGCAGTCTGCTTGACAAATGAGCAGTGGGAGCAAAAATTCTTGCAAGAAGTAACAAATACAACTGAAGTAACAAAATAGGATTTTCCATTAGGCAGAAAAATTGATTTGATTTGTTATTGCATTTTTTTTTCTTGCAGTTTTCTAGGAAATAAAGTTCATTTTAAGGCAAGGGCGCCTTAACAACGGTCCTATCTCCAAACTCTGGTCTCTGCGAATTAGGTCCATTCTGAAACAGACAAGGTGGATTGAGACCAAACCTTTCATCCCGCTGTAAAATACCTGGGCAAACTGTGGCACGAGGTGGCTATTTATTTTGGTCCTTCAAAAATGTTATTCATTTCTATCATCATTATACCTCCGTCCTTTTCTTGCAATCATTTCTTCAAACCAGCCACTAGGGAGCACAAGTCAGTGTTTTTTTGGTACCGGTCCCAAGTGCGGATAAAAGAATAGAAATGTGGCAACCCCTGAAAAGGGACAAGCCAAAAGAAGAAGAAGAAGAAGTTTCTTCAAAAAATGGCATAGAAAAGACTAAAAGCATGTTACTTTGGCAGACTGATATAATCATCCCTAATCTATATGATACAGTAAGTCCTCTCCTTTTTACAGTTAATATTTTCCGAAACCCTCAGGAGTCAAAATTTATCATTTCCGACTCCTGATCTTTAATGTCGTCCTGCGTTCTCTCCATTACAGCAACGTTTGCTAACTAGTGGCCAGTTATAACTGAAGAATCCTCTTAAAATAAAAAATAAAACATCTCCAAAAAAAACATAGACTGTCCAGTTGCCTAAGATGCAACTTTTTTTTTTTTTTTGGATAAGTTGTCTTTTTCAATGTGTTCTATTCAATGTAAAAAGAGATTTGCAAAAGTCGGATTTTTCATTTTCAAAAAAACTACCGTTCATTTGTCACATTCCAATGAATCACAGCCAAATAAACAAGGGAAGGAAAAGTACAGCTGTTTTGTAAAGCAAATCCATGGCGGGCCACGCTCCGTCAACGCCGACCTTTTTTTTTTTTCTCTTGCCGCCGTTGCCCGCAACAGCATAGTGTGGCATATGAATGAGAGGTGAGAGTTCACAGCAGGTTTGCATTGAATCTGGTGCAAAATAAACCCTGACACATGTTACAGATGTATCCTCCACTTTTCACCACCGATACGTCTACATTTACGTCGGAGAGTCGAAACAGAATTTTGAGTTAGCGCTGAAAAGGGTGGATAATCACAACCAGGCTGAAAGACGGCGCGAGAGCTCAGAGTGAGGATCAAACCGCGGGGCAACCATTACAAGTTGCAGCAATGCTCCAGGTTAAACCGCAGGGTTAACTGGATGCTCGGATTAGAGGCCAGAGCGGCAAATATGTACGATCTTTGTTGCGTTTGTCGTTTGGGCGCGGCCGGGGCAGGTCTGCAGGATTGAGATAAATTCAGAGGGAGTCGATGGGAAGTGCTCTCACATCACTTCCTGCCTTTGTTTGAGCCGCTATTTTCAATGCTTGGAATTTAGTTCCTGCAAGAGGTGAAGGAATTCAAAACAAGTTCATTAACTTTAGTATTGGGGTCGGGAGGTTGTAGGGGGTTACGTGGTGTGGTGGGACCATCCTGTCAGGAGAGGTTAGTGATAAGTTGGGTGTTCGTTGGTTTAGTAGTTTTTTTCCATCATCAGGTTAAGTTGACCCCATAAAGAGGAGCTGCTCTGGGCTGGATTTCATGAGTTTCAGGGTCTGGGACCCTAGGAACCGCACCCTCACTGCATCCTGTTGCAGGCCTTTCCTTTGTGTGTGTCCAGCACACACACCCTTGTGTCCTTGAGTGTGCGTTGGGGACAGAGCACCGTCCCTCAGTCTGACACGTTGACATAAACAATGGCTGTTAAAAGAATAACAAGGCTCAGTCGTACCTGCGCCATTTGGAAACAGAGTTCCAGGACAAGAATCCATCAATCCATCCATCACTTTGTCGTTTACCAGTTGTCTCCATGACTACCACACAAATCACAATGCACAAGCCCCTCATGAACCTTCCTGCAGGTAGTGAACCCACTGGCATATGCCAATCATCTGAATTCCAACTGGGATTAGATCTTGTCCAGGAGGTGAACCTTGGAGTTCCCCAACAATTAAAGAGACAATGACTCTAGGCAAGAGTGCTACATTGGCAATTCAATTCTGAACATTAAACATCCCGAAAATTAAAAGTGGGCAGCTTTGAGCGCCCAGGAAGCTGTGAGTGGAGACGGTGCTATGCTCACTGGACCTCAGTGATCACTTGGCAGTTTGGGGATTCCAACCAGGAACCCTGAGGGCCCCAGTTTGGTTCCTTAACCACTACCACAACTGCCCCCAACACTTATGTTGTGGCTGGTGTTGGATTGAACAAATACTGTCAACAGATTAGAAAAGTAACTACCAGCAAAGAAAGAATATTCCATCCGTGCGTTGCAGGGGAAGTGGTCTTCAAGACGCACTGCACTGTACCAGCCCATCCTGCAGGTGGTGAGCCAACTGGAAAGTGCCAACCACCCTAAGTGGGATTCAATCTCGCCCAGGAGTCGAACCCTTGAGTTCCACCCTGGAGGTAATAGCTCCCTCTTGTTGGGTGGACCTGAGGATACCTGTGACGTGTGGCGCCAGTCGTTGGGTGGGTATTGATGGGTCGTTACCGTCATTGTTGGAGTGGTTTTGGTCACACGACTCGTTAATATGCTAAACCGGTTGAGTGGAATATTTTGGGTATTGTTCCCAAAAGGGCTTTGTAGGTGGGTGAAAGGTTATGTTTTGGGAAACGTTTTCCAAAAAACTGAATGTCCGGTTGCCTAACTAAACTCTTCTAAACATCCGTTCCTTCTGTTTTTCATCCGCTTTTTCATTACTGGGTCGCGAGGGCTGCAATCTCCACAATTGCCACCCAAATCACATTGCACCAAACTGTGCCTTCCTGCAGGTGGTGAGTCCACTGGAAGTCCACCACCCTAACCGGGATTCAAACCCGCCCAGGAAGTGAACCCTGAAGTTCCACACCAAAGACAGAGGCATTGCCTCTTCATGAATTCATCAGTAGGTTTTTTTTTTTAACAAATCTTGAAAATGTCTCTCAACATACATCCAAGTCATGATGTCCAAAGAGTTTAGTTTCAAGCTTCAAAAACTGGGGAACTTTATCACTTGGTTGGATAATCCTCATGGAATTGAACCATGTTGAGATTCATCATCAGAGTCTGATCTACTTTCTGTTGTCTTAGAACCTTTTGAATTACCCCATGTCATGTAAAAGTTACTTTGAACAATTGTTAAATTAAATAGCGGCAAACATAAAAGAGACCCGGTGTCTTTCCACTGCTGCCCACACCTGACTCTTCCTCTGTGGTGCATTGTTGCAGGCAGGATGTCAGTGAGTCGTGTTCTCACCGCCACCGCGTCCTGAGGCTTTTAATAGAAAGTGGGTGGCGTTGTTGTGAAATACTTTACTTTTCTCCCAAAAAAAAAGTCAGATCTGTTTTTATTCTTCCTCAGGACTGAACATGGACTCAGCAGCCGAGGGATTTGGAGTGGAGGTCAGCAAATCCAGATTGACCCACCGCTCGGGAATGAGAGAGACATGAATTTCCCCTGTAAAAAAACATAGTGACGCACTGTATTTGCAAACCATCCACACAACAGGAATGGGAACTTTCATTCTTTACGGATGGGAATTTCAGTTCCTCGAAAAAATAGGGCAAACACAGCAAAACATCAAGACGTCGACATGAGTTTTTTTTTCATCTATATTTCCAGTGTTTTACTATCTACAGCAGGGGTCTCCAACTCATATGAACTTGGGGCCACAGTTGCCCCTAACCCTCTCATTGAAGGGCCAACATTGACAGCGAGGGTTCAGATTACACTGCACTGTTGTGAGCCTGGACAAGGGCGGTTTACTTTTTTAGCGATAAATGACATGCAAATGTCATGCACAAAGGCTAAAATGATTTGAACCTTTGTTATGCCATCTATCGAGGAAAAGACAGAACTGTTACCAGGTTCCATCTGTTACCAGGTCCCAAGGGCCAGGTCTCCGCGACAGCCACCCAAATCACAATTCACTTTACTATGAGCCTTCCTGCAGGTGGTGAGTCCACATGGAAGCTAAAGTTTGATGATATTTGAATTAATAATAATGATTTCAACAAAGTTGGGTAGGCAAGATTAAAACCCAAATGGGCCATATGGGTTGTCTGGTTTTGGCCAAAAATGGCCCGATCAACAGTATGCTATACACTGTTTCCAACAGTCTCCACCACTGCCGCCCAAATCCTGTTGGTCCAAGGCCTGGGATAGTGCCATGCTTAGAGCACATCAGTAGCAACGTTGTCTCATCAACAGTTTGGGGACTAACACGTTACTTGTAACACCGTTACGTGAAGAAACATAACACGTTACTTTTCTCATTCAGTAACACCGTTATTGCTACTGTGGTGTAAAGGGGTTTGTTACTCGTTACTATCTGTGGTCCAAATGGACAGTTTCTCCCGGACACAGAGAGAGGACTGTGTGGCTGCGAAGAATGTCTGCTGTCTGTCAGTCATGAGTGAAAGACGGCCGTCCACACAAACTGAATCCACGCGTTGAAAAGGAGCGGTGATTGGTTGACATTTTAGTCTAAGCCAATCAGAAAGAGACCTGGGCGGGTCTTCTTGCCTTATATGGAAATAAACAGTCTCACACACACGCAATGTAGTACAGCAGCACACATTTCGTTTTTATTGTACCACTACATTTCATTATGATAGTTGCTACAGAACACAACACTAAACTTTTTTTTAATGTGTCTTTAAAGTAAAGTAACTAGTTATTAGTTACTTTTATAAGTTAGTAACTAGTAACATAACTAGTTACTTTTTCAGAGCAGTAACTAGTAAAGTAATAAGTTACTTTTTTAAATCAACAAACTTTTCTAACTTTTTCTCCATTGCTCTCTGCAACGCGTTGACGTAAATATGGAATTGCGTAGCGTCGTAAAGCCTGGGTGCAGCAGTAGCAGCAGTGTGCAGTAGTTGGTTACAGACATGGTTTAGGAACACGATGCAAATCTAAATCTGTGGGTTTGATGACCTTTTTTCCCATAGTTCACCAGACAAGTTCCTAAAATTAGTGTCACTCTGGGTTTTCCATATAGCTCCAGTGAACAAGCACAATTAAACCAAAGAAGACGACAAGAACCTCAGAGCTCTGGGTCTGTTCTGCAGCCTGACAGACAGGAGATCAAGTTGCTGTAACGTTGAGACTGTGCAAGTGTTCAAGGGCTTCGGCAGCGGCCTGACATGAAGCACCTCCAGAAGAACCTACAGTTATGGTGCAACAGATTCTCAACCATCTGTGCTTAGTTAGTGAGTGAGATATTGTTTTAATGAACCCATCATTAGAACCTCAGGAGAAAGTGATGGCTCTGGACCGCTGTTCTGTCTCTGTGGTCTGTGTTCTAACGCAGGATTCATGCAGATTTTGCAGCGTCGTTGGCGAAGCGGGGCCTCCCGCACACACTCAAAAAAAAAATCCATTCACCACATCAGTGACGATGAAGCTAAAACCTGACAGAGAGGGCAGAGGAGCAGGGAGGAGCAGAGGCTCACATAAACACCTTGTCAGAGTGAGGAGTCACGCTGCTCCTCCTCTGGCAGCAAACCAGTCTAAGCTTACACTCTCTGTGTCATCCATCAACTTTGTCTTCTGACACCGCAGGACATTAACACACTATTTTTACAAGATGCAAGTGGCTGAGGAGAGGGGGGTGAAGTAGCCGCTGTCTGAAGACCAAACAATGATAACAAATATAGAAAGGCACCAAAGATGTATGTAAAATACATTTTTGTAATAAAAAACAATAAAAAATGTAATTAAGTAATACAATTTATTCATTCATTTTCTTCTGCTTGTCCGTTATTGGGTCGCGGGGCGCCACCCAAATCACATTGCACCATATTGTGAGCCTTCCTGTGGGTTGTAAGCCCACAAGAAGTTATGCGGGTCAGGACGTTGCTATGCTAAGAGCACCTCAGTGGCAACCTGGCAGCTTGTGGATTCAAACCTGAACCCTTGCAGACCCAAGTCTGCTTCCTTAACCACTAGGCCACCACTGCCAACAGTAATAAAATTGAAACCATAAATAATCTAAAAAAAAAAATCATAGCAGCTATTTTATTGGAATGTATTTTTGTCTGAACACTAAAAAAAGAGAAGAAAAACCTCTGCAATACCTCAGTAGACCACTGTGGCGCTGTTCGTGAAGACTTAGAGTTAAAAAATGTCAGAGATAAACATATATGGTTGTCACTGTGGCCAATCAGATGAGAACAGAAACAACAACTACAATAATAACACAACTCACTGATGACTCGATAGACGTAGATGGTCTTCACATTTTCATTGGTTCATGCCAACACGTTAAAAAAGCAAACACGGACAACCTCCGTAACTTAACACGCCCCTTTACCCATAACCCTCCTGGTTGAGAGGTATGCCCGCCACACAGCAGTGTTTTAAGTCAGATCATTTGCGGAAAATGTAAGTGTTGAAAAGATTTGGAAAGATGGGTGGATGTATAGGGTGGTCTGGGTCGTGATGGATCTCCACCCTGGCTGCATCCCTGGGGACTGCTGTGAAACAGATGGCGCTCCAGCTCTGGAGAAACCTTCCGGCCTTGAGCTCCACCCTGGTGTCACTCAGGCACTCTTTGATATAGTATCCTTTCATTCGGAAGAGTGGACGTGATATTTGAAGCTGTCATCATAGTTGGACAGGCGTGGATCAACAATCAGAGAAATGGACTGGGCATGCTCAGAAGCGTGTGATTTGACAGAGAAAAGACAGTTGGTTGTCTGATAATAAGTTATTTATTGACTAAATCAATTATAGGAACAAGTTTTGTGGGACAATTACGGTTCAAAATGGGCAAAAAGGTCACTCAAGCATGTTGTCCAATCAGAACTAAGCATCATATGAACAGTAGGAACAATAAAGGCCCATGTGCCAATCAGACCAAGGTATGTTGTTTGGAAGGCGGGACGAGCAAAAGTTTGTCCAGTTGTAGAACAGAACGCAGAACATGGCATTAACAAAAACGTTTCCGCTCCTCTCTGGTCTCCCTTCCTCCCTTTTTCTCCCACTTTTCCTCCCCTCTGTCCCTTTCTCTTCTCTCTCCCCATTTTTCTTGCCTGCTTGTTCTCTCTTATTCCTATGAAATCTCAAAGTTTTGACAGCAACTCTGGACACAATCTAACCACAGTCAAGAAGTAGATTGTCTTCTTCTTCTTCTCTCCGTTTGTCCCTTTGTCTGAAGTTTCTACAGCGGATTGAATTTTTCCATCTCACAATGTTCTCTGTATCATCTACTCAGTAATCACAATAATCCACAAATTCTATCAAAATACACTTATTTTTCTACTTTTGCTCCCCAATAATAATTATTTTCATAATTCAATAGTTTAGATTCGTGCAGATTCATGTTCAGATTTTTTTTGTAAAATTCAGTAACAATTACTTTATTTTATCACGGTTAATTTAATTAGTTAACATTTATGATTAACCATGGCTGTGATTAATCTTGTAACTAGTAGTAAACCCATCCTAGCAGATATAGGGACAAAGTGTTGAGACCAACGTGACTCCTTATACCATTTTCACACTGGCACTTAATTCGGTATTCGCTGCAGCGCGAAATCAGTTTCGCTCCCCGTTTGCGTTCACATTACAAACTAAACCGCATTTGCTCCTCAACTAATGTGCATTAACTAATCCACCTCTTGTCGGGGGTTTCGATTTGGAATTAACTAACACGGGTGTAAATCAATAAAAAGTAAAATGGTTGTCGCCCCCCACGTGTGTGAACACAACAACACCTGTATTAGTTTAACGAGTTCGTAAAATGCTACGGGAGCGGCTCATCTCCTTGTCAACCGCTAGATGTTGCTGCATTATTAGGAACAGGATTACAAAACACTTCCGCATATTTTCTCTCCTTATCTTCGTTGTGTCTCCTTCTCATCTCTTTCATACGTCGCTTTGATCTTTCTTTAACCTGCTCCATTTCTTCCTCAAAATTACACGTGCGTTTGTTGACAAAATCCATGTTGAATAAAACCGCATATTAATGAGATCTCTTTATGTAACCACGTGATCAAATTGAAACTGGACCATGGTTAGTCTAATGCGCATTCGCTCCATATTGTGTGTGAATGCAAAGCGGGGTATTGAATGTGCAGCGAATACCAAATTAAACTGAATGTGAATGCAAAGTGAATTGAATGCGGGTTAGTTAATACGGGATTGAATCCAAAATTACCTACTTCGGTATTCGATTCCGAATTGAATGAGAAATTGGTGTTAGTGAGGCAGCTAGCATACCTTGGTCAGAAGTTTTGACATCCAAGATAATGTAGATGTAACATCTGGAGCAGCTTTAGAGAAAATTGTTCCACAAAGGGCGACTGTGGCTGAAGGTTTTTGTTCCAACCAAGCAGAAACACACCTGTGCTGATAGGTTCAGTCAGCTGGTCCTGGTCATCAGACAGCTGATTGGTCAAACTACATGCTCTTGGTTTGGTTGGAACAAAAACCAGCAGCCACATCGGGCCCTTCGTGGAACAATTTGGACATACCTGATCTGGAGTCTGGAGGTTTGGGTGTCGGGCCTCCCCACCAGAACCACGATTGCCTCATTAGAACTCTTTTTTTTTGACGTGCACTCATTGTGCCATATTAGAAACCTCTGCTGACTCTGAGTAGACGTAATAGCTTCAGAAATATTTCCTGTTCGTCCCACGTGCAGTAACAAAACATGCATTTGAGGAAAGGAGTAATTTTGCAGAGGGTCAAACTCATTTCAGTTCTGGGTTCACATACGACCTAATTAAATGCCAAGTGGGCCGAACCAGTACAATCATAACACCATTATAAAAAACATGTTTTTCCCCTTTGTTTTCATAAGAGGAAAACAATTATACATTACACAGTGTACAGCATACATTCCCTACTATTATTTATTTATATTTAATTAAATGCATCTATCCATCCATTTTTGTCCACTTTGTCAGCTAGTCTGGAGCTAGTCAGGGGGACAGCATATAGTGCAGGGATACTCAGACCAGACATGGGCAAACTAAGGCCTGAGGGCCAGTTATGGCCCTTATAGCTTTGCAATACGGTCTGCTAAATATCTCAAAATTATAAAATTAGTATGTATTGCGATTACAGTTCTACCTCCAGGTGACAGAGCCCTTCACCCCATCACCAAGGGAGCGCCCATGCACTCTATCATGAAAGCTAATTTCAGCCACGTGTATCCAGGATTTCTTTCTTTTGATCATGAACATATAATTATATTTAATTTTACCAAAAGTATCCTGAACATTTTACAACTCATCATGTGGGCCGAAATGAACACCATACCGGGCTGATTTCGGGCCCCGAGCCATATGTTCAACACCCCTGATGTGTTATTGAGCCACTGCATAAAAATTACACCGGGGGTCTCAAACTCAAATAAGTTGAGGGGCCACCACCCACACTATCATTTCACTGAAGGGCTGCGTCAGCTTTCAGTGTTCAATACTAAAGAAAAAAAATAATATTTTTTTTAAATTATAAATTAAGTCTTTTTCCCATAGATTCTGTGTAATACAACACTGAACCAGAAGGAGACTGTGGGTCAGGGTTTTGAGAACTATAGGATTTACCATAAATGTGGAGAACAAATCTATACAATATTATAAATTCAACTTTCACATCAAGGTGGGGGCCGCAAAATCTTGTTCCATGGGCCGCAAATGGCCCACGGGCCGCAATTTGAGACCCCTGCGTTACATGAACCAATATTAACCATTGTTAAGCTCTTATAAATTCAACTTTTACATCAAGGTGGGGGCCGCAAAATATCATTCCATGGGCCGTAAATGGCCCACGGGCCGCAATTTGAGACCCCTGCGTTACATGAACCAATATTAACCACTGTTAAGCTCTGCCTTCACCCAAAGGACTCGAAATACCTACACAATATCAGGTAATATTAAGACACAGTGTTAGATTACTGCAAAAAAAATACTACAATAATAATGTACTTTACTCAATTTCCGCCTCAAAATGATCACTAAAATCCAACACCTTTCAATATTAATTGACGTCACATGAGGCCGAGTCTCACACTAGCAGTTTGGAGTTGACATGTTGAACTCTCATAAAAAACATATATAGAAGCTATTCTATTTCACATCACTTTCACACCACGTTAACAGACGTGATTTGTCCAAACACTGCGTGTTCTTTTTAACCACTGGTGAAGTTATTAATGTCCCCACGCCGGTGTCATTTCCCTGTTTCGTCTACCCTTGCATCAGTTGAATAATTGCCCTCGAAGGAAATCGAGGCTGAAACATCGAGACAGATGAAAAAACAACTCCACGTACTGTACAGCGCAGCTACGGCCCGAGCCGTCAGAACTTCTGGCAACGCGACGGTTGATTTTTACTGCCAAGAAATATCGAGTTTCTTCTTATAACAACACGTCCCTGAAAAAGAAAAATCTGACGACTCTAGACTTGGCTGTAGAAGATATTTTAGGATTATTGAGGCAGCATGGAGAGGTCTTCCACACTTAACGTCCTCCAAAACCTTGGGAGACCTTGGACCAGAATTGACACGTTTGCTATTTCAAACATCAGGCAACGCCGCGGGAGAATTTATTTACTACGTTAAATCAGACCCGCGTGTTTGTGGAATGTTATTTTCTCCTCAATCTCTCGCAGTCGATGACAAACTGACACCGAGCGTCGGCAACGCAGGGAAGGAAACGTTGCAGGATTGGGAGGATGGCTCCGAGGAGGGCATCGGATCCTGGGTTTGTCCTCCGCCGATGTGGACCGTGCACGTGACGGGGACAATGGCAGACACTGAACAACAGGATGTCCTGTTTGGTTGCTCAGTGTCTCAGTCCGCCCCCCCAGGAGACATGGGTGACTGCAGGACACACTGCTGAAGGCCTGGTCACCTGTGATTCAGCAGAGATTTTGTTCTGAGTCAAGGACGGAGTTGACGGTTGATGAATGACCTCAAAGAAACACATGGGGAGACTGGGGTGAAGCAGCAGCAGCAGCAACAGTGAATGTCCTCCATTTGTCATCCATGTCTGTCCTACAGAACCGGAGCAGAACGTCTGGCTTCAATTCTCCAGACAAACACAATCTGTGCTTTGACTCCATTAAAGTATCACGTCTCCACAAGCAGCAGTTATTTATACACACTTTATTTTGCCGCAGACATGTTGTGTTCCAGCTACTGCTAAAGTCACACAACTGCAATATTATTATGTCTTCTACTTGTGTGGCTGAAAATACTGTACAATACAGTACAATACAGTACAATACTGTACAATACAGTCCTTTTAATAAACAGCTTTTATTTTGCTGTTGAGTTCATGATGTAATACTGCAATATTACCTCAATGATATCTATGCATCCACCCAACCAACCAACCACATCTATCCACCCATCCATCCATCCACCCAACCATCCATCCATCCATCCACCCAACCAACCATCAATCCACCCATCCATCCAACCATCCACCCAATCATCAATCCACCCAATCATCCATCCACCCAACCAGCCATCCACCCATCCATCCTTCCATTCATCCAGCCCCCCAACCAACTGTATATCCATCTATTCATCCATTTATACATCCATTGATCCATCCGTCCACTTATTCATCATCCATCCAACCAACCATCCATTTATTCATCCATCCATCATCCCTCCATCCATCCAACCATAGACCCATCCATCACTCATCAAACATCTGTTCATCCATCTATTAATTTACTTAGCCACCCATCCACCCAAACATCCATCTATTCATTTATCCACCTATCCCTCCATCCATTAACCCATTGATTCATCCATCCATCCATCCATCCATCCATCCATCCACCCAACCAGCTACCTTTTCATCCATCCATTTATCTACCTTTTCATCTATCCATCTATTTATTCATTAATAATTTATCTAACCCTACCTCCATTCATCCCTCCATCCACCTAACCATCCATCCATCTAATAATTTACTCATCTATCCATTCATCTGTCCATCTCTCCATCCATCTGTCCATTCTCTGACCATGTGATACTCATTAAACCCAAAGAACAACTGAATTGTTTTTCTGAACCTCAACTATGGTCGCTCCTCACCACCATCAAGTTGTGCTTTTTTAAGAACTCTGTTTTCAACGTTGTAGTTCTCACAAAACACGGTGATTCCTGAACATGGAGTGACTAAAATAAATCACAACATCTAGACTGCAGGAAAATGTTTAAAGGATTTTATTCAACTTTAACTACCAGATATATTTACCTCCATGAAGATATTAGCATTAAATGAAACAAAGAGAACTCTTAGACTGGTTCCACTGTAGGAGAATTCTTCTCTTCATCATGTATTTTTCATCTTGCCATAAAAGATGATTGTGTTTATTATCAAGGTTCAGTCATTACTTCCTGCAGTTAAACAGATGCATCCTTCACACACCTATATGCACCAGGGCGACTTAAAAAAACCCCAAGTGATAAAACGCTCTGTACAAACTCCAAATATTTTACTTTTTAGCTTTATTGTTGTGCACAGCTGCCCTCTGGTTCGTGCCCCATTCAGGGTCAGTGCTACTGCCCTTCAGTAGAATCTATCAGGCGCTCTCTGACGCAGATCCGTTTCCTGTCCAAGTGAGATTTTTATTGTTCCAACGGTGCACGCTTCGCAATCTCAGTCCCCCAGCCTTTTCCTGCTTCCTCTCGGGAAGGAAGTGCTGCAATGCCTGTTTTTTTTTTTTCTTCACTCCCACATCTTCACTGGGACAAATCTGGAACACGGACTGCAAAACTTTGCTGGTGTCAGCCAAGTCCTGATTTCAAAGAATTCAAGTTCCTGAACAAGAGGAAAGGACCAACACAGACAAATACACAAGTTGGTCATTGTGTTTTGAGAGAACTCATATACTTAATGTTAATCCCAACTGTTCCTCTCAACCAGACCTGTGCAAACTGCGGCACGAGGGCCAGATGTGGCCCGTTTGTCAAATCTATGCGGCCCAGTCAACTTTCCCAATAGTCAGTGTTTCCCCACAATTTTTTGACTTTATCCATGACTTTTATCTTCCTCATCCAAACGTTCCAGCTATCTGCTTCTGCCCTCATGTCATATTCTAGAACCCACTTTGCCCACGAGTCCAAAACGTTTGCCCACGCCTGTTCTACGTGATCAACCTCGAAGGCAAATCTTGGCTTCTGTTCACCTGAATCCCCGAAGTGATGTTTTCCCATGGTTCCTCAGCACGTAGTGACCACACAATAGCTCTGTGTCTGCAGGAAGCATCAGATAATGAGCCTGTACGACCTCCAGCCTCGGATAAAACAGATACAAACGAAAATTTAAAAAAAAAAAAAAAAAGAAAAAAAAAAGAAAAAAGTCGAAGCGTATTCAGCTTTCAACACTTAAAACTTTTCATGGAGGCAGAGCTAATGGAGGGGGAGGAGTGGGGTCACTCTGGACCACATGGATAAAGACAAACAACCAGGAGAACCCATATTTATCCTCCAATAAATCAATTTAGTGATCAATTTATATTAGGAATCATCAATTATATCAGAATCTGTATCAATTTTCACTGAGTTATACGAAAAAATAATAATTAAGTGGCTGGAGTGGTGGCCTAGTGGTTAAAGAAGAGGTCCATAAGGTTTCAGGTTTGAATCCACCAGCACTGAGGTGCTCTGAGCATAGCACCGTCCAGAACCACATGTCTTTGAATGGGTTTGCCATTCATAGAAAGGTTCACACTATGGTGCAGTGTGATTTGGGTGGCAGTCATGGAAACTGTTGCCCCTGTGACCTGGTAATGGATGACTGGATGAAAATAAGTGAATAATCTCACAGGTAAAAAAAAAATTCAGCAACTGTTCAGAATTTTTTTTTTTAAGGCAAACACCTTTTTAGCTCACACGGCCCACACCCAATGAATTGTCAGCCCTATTTCGGCCCAAGGGCCTTATGTTTAACTCATGCATAGCAAGTAAAAGTGTGAAACCGGGTTTCTTGCTCCAACATTACATGCTAACTAGGGATGGCCCATATTACTGATCGGCTAATACTATTGGCTTGACATTAGCATAGTTACGTTAAGAAATCATTAATCATTATATATTATATTGTCTTTTCTTCGGATAAGGAAAATACGATATACAATGGCTGGGGTTTGCAAAATCCCATAGGCATTGGGATCTCACTTGAGTTTCTAAGACGTTTACCCCAGTTTTGGCGGCAAGCAGCTGCATATATCGGAAGTGGTTGATATCGGAATTGGAAAGAAGTGCTAGCAAAGCTGGATAATGTCAATCTATCTATCTATCTATCTATCTATGCCCTATACACTTTCTGTCCATTTATCAAAACAGGAAAAATCTAATTTTTTTCAACTACACAAAAATGTCATTAAAGACATTAAAAATATAAACAAAATAAATCATATTCTGAGAACTACATTGTTTTTTCTTATGTCCCTTGACAAAATAAAACATCAAGTTTGTGATTTCCAATGGCGACTAAAGTGTGGCCTTCATAGGAGAGACAGAAGGAGAGACAGGAGGAGAGGAAGGAGAGACAGGAGCCTTATCTTCAACAGTTTTTCTTAAACGAGCCACAATTTGACAGATTTGATCTCCACCTCTGTAAACACCAGGCTGTACCAGCAGCCACTGTGACACCAGATGAAGGCTCAGACAGACATATGTCTCTGCAGGACATTAGAGGGTCCAGAGGCTTCAGGGCCTTCTCTGTACCCTTGAGCCCCATCGTCCCCTCCCAAACATCTCTGTTCTGTTCTGTTCTGGTCTGGTCTGCACTACAATGGAGACAGAAAAATGCTTCACATCAGATTTGCAAAGCGGTTTCAGCAGGATGGAGCATGTTTGTGCAGGAGAAGGGTTTTATCAGCGGCAAACACTCACAGGAAGTCCGGTCTGGGATTGTCCGTCCAATTCCTGCGTTCCACAGGAAGCGCTGCATAAAAAGCAACTGAAAAACGCCCAAAGACATTTCATTTGCCACCAGTCGACTCTCGGGGAGCAGCGAGAATCCACCGCCGGGCTTTTTTAATATCAAACCAGCGACTCCAGCTTTAAAAGAAATGGGCGCCTTGGAAGACCCCTGTGGTACAGTGGTGCGGCCGCTCATACCCTCTGGTGCCGCTCGACCTGCACACTCACCTGATGAACCCCCAGAAGCCAGGGTAAGAGGTTCTGCTTATCAATTCTTTACAGAATTGTGCAAGATTTACATTTACAGACTCAACTGTAGACATACAGACACATATATGCATGTTTATATAAATATATATATATATATATAGATACACATATACATGTTTACATATATACTCATATATGCACATATATAAACATTTATCAATATATATACATATATGTTTACATATATGCACATATATAAATATATGCACACATATGTTTACATACATACACATATAAGTGTATATACATATATGAATATACATACATATATAAAGATATATGTGAACATATAAATGCATATATATGTTTAGATATGTAGACATATACTGGACATATATGTATTTAGAAATACAGTATACTAGGAATTGAAATACTATTGGTCCGACGATATTATCAGCCTGATATCAGCTTAATTATGTAGCAATGTAAGATTTTTTTTTCTGATAACAATATTTGTTCGGACAATATTAGCAAAATCAGGTTTTGGAAAAATACAGAATAGTATTATTGGACACCCATAGAGTATATATGTTTTTGTATTACATATATATGAAGCCACTATATAAGGAGGTTTTAAAAGTGTTTTTGTGTTTTATTTGGTAAAAAGACCTTAGGAATAGAAAAAGTCTGACGCTTATAGAGTCGACCTGTGGTTTTTAAGTAGGTTGCAATAGGTGGCCCACAAAATGTTCTCACTTTATAACACAAACCTACTTCCCATTTCGTGCAGACGGCTAGGAGAAGATGGAAAACCCAGATTGGGATTATCTCAATTAGTCTGAGACTGGTGAGAGAGTTTTTTGGGCGGGAACTAGTGGGTTATATACAATGTGGTAATACGATAATCCAGAGAATGGACGAAAAAGTAAGATTTTTTTTTGTTCTCGTTAAAATGTAAACTTAAAACAGCTTTAGTATTAATAATTAAAAAAGAATAAATATAATAAAAATCATATTTTATATTTATAGCAGTAATATATATAATTTGTCTTTTTTGGTTTTATATATTACATCAGAAAACTGAACTGAATATTAAATTAAACCCATGGTCTAACTGTGGATTAAACCTCAGATTAACGTTAATCCTAATCCGTCAGAAAACACCTCTGCGCACTTTTCGTAAGAAATTTACCAGACGTCTTAAAAACATCGATGACATCACATACGGGTCTCCCTGGCTCGGCGGAGTTGACCGCAGGCGGTGTGAGGTGCGGGACACCCTGCTAGAGCCGGAGACGGAGGAGGAGGAGGAGGCGCCTGCGTCCCTCCATCACCCCCCAGGCTCCTTGACTCTCTGAGCTGCGGGACAAACCTGAGTGTAGCTGACTCCCATCACTGGGCTGGACTCCTGCGAACTCCTGCTGTGGGATTACTGACTCGGTCGGACGTTTCTCCTTCTCCTCCTGCACCTCCTCTCCACACTCGGTTTGGAACCCGCAGCTTTTTTTTTTTACACGGTTTGTGATTGTTAGTGTTACTCCATGCGTGCGCTCAGGGATGTTGGTCTCCGTCGGCTCTTGTGCGCGCGCTCCAGCATCTCCCCCTGTCTCTCTCTCTCCCTGTCTCTCTCTCTCTCTCACTCTCTTTCTTACGTAGTTAATTCATACGGAGTTACGTTCACACTTTTTGAACTCATTTACTTCTGGCTCCGGGAACTTTACGTCCGTGAGTAAACGTGTTGCTGCGATAAATCGAGTTCGATTTCCCTCTAGCACTTTGAAACAGTGACCTCTTGTGGCTGATAAGATGTATGACACGTTAGCGAAAAGGTTATAGGCATAAACATATTTCCTTCACGCATAGACAGAACACGTCAGCCATCTTTATATAATATAATTCGTTACGTCATCATGTAAAACTAACCGTTATTTTTGTTTGTTATGTTTCACGCGGAAATTCATATTTATTGTTTATTTTTGTTTTCATATTTGTCAATTTCTTATTTTCAGTAGTTTATTTTATCATACCATCATAATGTATTTAACATAATATTTATCATTGTGATTCTATCTGTCCTGTCAAATCCACACCGTCTATAAGTGTCTTGCGTTGTAGTACTCCACTATCCCTCAAGGGGGCGAGTTTTGCCTTTACGAGTTCGTGTCCCCGCCCTGCTACACTCTGCAGTGATTAACTTAATATCTTTGGGCTTCATGCCTGCCTGGGGTGTGGTTGTTTAAGGTGTCCTCAGAGGCCTATTTAGCGCCACCTGCAGGACTAGTTAAGCCACTGTTTTTATTAGTTGTTTGAAATTAATGATGCTACGATGAACTGGTAAAACAAGCAGTAGAAACAGACGGTTTGAGCTATTCCAGTTGATTGGCTCAGGTTTTACGGATCTAGGGATTGATGCGTCGACTGTCGACATAACACATAAAGTTTCTGCAGGTCTGAGACGGTACTGCACCTAGAACTCACTGGCGGCCATTCTCTCTCTCTGTCTCTCCAGCGCTCTGAGCTTTACTACCTATAAGACAATCCCCAAGGGGGAAACTTGCACTTCAACCTCGAAAGATAAAACATTACGACGTTGCTTTTAAAACTACACGGGACTAAGAACTAAAATGAAAACGCGACTGTAAAAATACAACACTGAACCATAACGAGGTCTAGTCAAGAGTTCAATGACTTTTATGGTCAGATCGGAGCAAAATAACAACAAAATAAAAACGACAAGAAAAAAGAAAAAGACAATGCAAATAGTAAAAAAAAATGTAAAATGACATGAGATTTTTGTTTTGTCTAAAGCTGGTACACATATTTAATTTAGTTTCACATTCTGAAAATTGTAATTTACTTAAATAAACCTCAATTATAGAATATTAATATTATTTATTTTAAGTTTATTTTAGTTTTCAGCTATTATTTATCTGCATACATTTTGATTTGACTTTAAAACCAAAGGACTCACTTTCAAAAATCAGTTGCTCCTTTATTACGAAACTTTAGATTTATACCTCTAAACACACACAGACACACACACACACACACACTGATCTTTTCAGTGACCATAGTTTCACATTAAGGTAATATTGTCATTGTTATTATGATTGTACTATAAATGTCTTACACTGCAGTAGAAGATTTTCAGCTAGTTCTACAGTCAGTATGACATTGTTTTCCAAAGATTGGGTAGCGGCCCTCAGGTGGTTCACGAGAAATCTTTCTTGGGGTCGTCTCACATTATTTTTCTTAAGAGGTCACTGTCCTTTTTGTTAGTTATATTTAATGTTTTTGGGTAAGGAACCAGACTGGGTCCCAGGTTGACCAGCAGTTCTACCCCAAAGCCATCCATACTTAACCAGTATTTCACTGCAGTGTGTGAAGCCACCACCTCCACCTCCTTCATCTTAGTGTCCACTCATAAAAATCTTGAAGTTTCCTGTCCTCCATCCTGACCCCTACAGTTGCTGCTGATGTTAAATCACTGAGTTCTTACAGAAAAGTGATGAAGTTGATGTTTTTTTTTTTTCTTGAACTCGCACTGATCCTCTTAAGCAGACACTTCTGGTCTGGACAGACTGACACTGTTTGTGTCCATCCGTCTTCACCCGACGTCTCTTCAAAAAGAAACATTTCCAAACTCATGGTTTTGAAAGGAATGAACTTCCCTCCTTCCTTGGAGTTGCTCCAGAGTTTCACTCCAGTCCAGGAAAACAGTCTTTTGTCCTTGTTGCCCAATAACCTTAGATTTCCCCCTCCTCACAGGTAGCTGGAGTGATCCTCCTGGAGGAGAGTGGACACATTCAGTCTGAGGAGACGCCAGCTTCTCCTCATTCTACTCCTCCTCCCAGAGAAGAGTGTGAGAGTCGGAGCGAGGGAACGTGGGAACGAGGGAGACCATGTACCAAGTGCTGCTCCTCTCCTCCTCCCTCTTCGTACTGCATGTGATGGGTACTCCCCAGTACTTGGCTCACCCCGGGTAAGAGTTCTTCTCCTCTCACTTCCTGTGTCCATGATTTGCTGTCAGTCAGTCAGTGGTTCCTGACGCCTCGTGTTGCTGTTGTCAGCTCACAGACCAAAATAAACTGTTTGAACGGTCAATTAGTGTTGGACAAAGTTCAGAATCAGGACGACTGCAGCTTCAGGGTCCATATGTGCTGTATCCATATAAACCCAGATCCACTGAGATCCCATAGTTGCGTTCCGAGACCCAATCATGAGAAGGGAAAAATCGCAACAAAGGAGCAAGATAGTCATTATCTTCTTCTTCTTTCGGCTTGCTTTCGGCATTTTCCATCTCCCCGTATCTGTATCTTCAACTCTAATTCTAACTCCCTCCATGTCCTCCCTCACTGCATCCATCAATCTTCTCTTTGTCTCCTACCTGGTAGCTCCATTTCTAGAATCCTTTTTCTACCAATGTATCCACTGTCCCTCCTCTGAAGATGTCCATACCATCTCAATCTGGCTTCTCTAACTTTTTCTCTAAACCTTCCCTATATAACCTCATTCCTGATCCTGTCCATCCTTGTCTCCCGTCCGTTCACCTATCTTTACATCAATATGTTGTAGTGGCCTTAGGTCAGTGGTTAACGTTTGATCTGTCTCTTTATCTGCAGTAGGAGGGTATGTGGCGGTGATCTCCGACACAGTGTAGTCATGACGACGGAATCCTTCGTCCGACCTGTTCATAAGCCTTACATCACCCTGTGTCACGGCCATCGTCTGTGCAGCACCTACACGTGAGTCACTGTCCACCCACCCCTTATATACAGAGGAGGATGTTGATCATTCACAATAAGTTGATTGAAGGTGTGAATGTGAGTGTGAATGGAGAAGTTCTCTCTAGTAAAGAACTACTGAGGTGTCTTGACATAGGAGATGCCTTAGGAAGCCAAAAAACATTGGCCGTTTCAGATCAGACACCCAACCAACAATATATCCAAAACGTTGTCAGCAACTGGACTTCTTCTTGGAGTTTAAAGACGTTTCATTCCTCAACTGAGGAACTTCAACCATTTCTGGTGAACACTAGTTGTTATACTTCTCTGGACCTCTAGACAAAAGTCAGATTTCTGTCCCTGTTTCTGTCCCAAAGTGGTGTGACCAAAACCACCCTTCACACCTTTGTCCAGTGGAGAAGGGTTAGAGGAGTAGAACTACTAGAGTTCCCAACCAGAAACTGATGAAGTTCCTCAGTTGAGGAAGTCCAGTTGTTGACAACTAAACTTTTTGGATATCATGACCTGGATGAAAGAGGACCTTCAGAGACAACATATCATTCCTACCTGTACTGTATCTGCCGGTCAAATGTGCCACCTAGCGTAAAAGAAACAAATCCTCTTTATCTGCTTATCCATTGCTGTGTCGAGGGGGCAGCAGTCTCCACGACTGAATTGTGAGACCACTGGAAGTTATATGGGTTGGGACGGTGCTATGTTCACAGCACCTCAGTGGCAATCCTTAACCACTAGGCCACCACTGCTGCAACCACATAAACAAAGCATCATTTTGCCTCCAACAATGGCAACTTTAGCCCAGCCACAACAAACTTCAGACAAAAACTTTCTTCCCTTCCAGCCAAAATTCTGCCAAAAACTTCATCCGATTGAATTTGCTTCTTGATGAGAGACAGTCAAACTAAAGACTTTGCTATATATATATATACTAGAGATTTTCCTATATAAAGTTTCAGTGTTTTGTGTCCTGGCCAATGTTTTCCTATGCAATGATTATATAAGTTTTATAGCACAACAGTAACACTCGTTCTTCTTGTTCTTCAACCTGAGCTTCAGACGGGAAGTTCTGCCTCATTAGGACGCAGCAGGTCAACTTATCTTCATAAAAATGGACCTCAACCTTGGGTGTTATACCAAAATAGGTCAAAGATGTGAGCAAAATGCAAACATGATAGGACAGCTGATAGGAAGGTAAACGATGCTGAACAATTGTTTAAAGAGCGCAGCCTTCATTTCCTTACGCTCTTTTACCGACACCAATCCGTGTTCTCGCCTCAGTTCTGAGTCACTGTGCCACATATGTGGTGGAAATCTAAATATCCAGATCATGAAGCTGTCTGTCTGCAGAGGCTACAGCCATGTTTACTTTGGCCTGCAGTTCCCTCCATACTTAGATACTCCCCAGCTTGTCTCGGTGATATTTTTCTCCATTTTAACAAATTCAGTTAGTTCCATGTAGGCTGCTCTCACGGGGCTCCAGATCCCCAGATCCCTCAGCCATCATCTCAGCTTTGATGAAAGTATTTGACTTTTTTTGGTTTTTCACAGTCCATTTGACTTTTTTTTCCCGTCTGGTCCGTTTTTTTTTTCGAACGAACCGTACCAGAGCGTCAATAGGTTTCAGATCTGACTCTGAATCTTTTCTCCTCCCTCCGTCAACCTCTCATCACCAACACACTTTTTAAGTCGGTGGTGTGTGGTTTCTGTTTTCCACCAAATCCACATTCTCTCATCAGCACCCTGGCACTCTGACAGGACAGAAAAAAAAACCCTGGACTAGTTCCACCGCACATGAAGCCAACAAAGTGATTGTGAATAACCAGAAACCTTTAACAGCGGTCTGGGTGTCTGTGTTCCATCTTCACAGGACGGTGTATTCCGTGGCGTATCGGCAGGTGAGCAGATTAACGTCCTCTTCGTACTCCTACCACGATTGCTGCCCCGGCTGGAGGAGATTTCATTCTCACAACTGCAACCAAGGTAACCAGGACCTCAAGAGGTTTGGTGTCAGGTCTTGTTTTGCTAATGTCACTAAAGCCTTGGTGCAGACAACACACAAACAACTCGCACCAACAAAAAGCATCTGCATAATTAAAGGCTGAGGAACCCAAACTAAGGAAAGGAACTGAGGCTCAGTGGACCTCAGCAGTAACCTGCCAGTTGGTGGATTCAAACTTGGAACACTGTGGACCCCAGTCCGGTTCCTTAACCACTAGGCCACCACTGCCCTAGCCCCAAGGGTAGGGGACCAGAAGCTGTCCACAAGTCCTTAGTAGATGGAGTTGTGTTCCTATCAAGTCACATCACATATTTCACCTCAGTCACTCAGCTATGCTAAAAAAGTTAACTTCAAAATTTTGGATAAAACATTTGAAAAGAGTCGGGCTTACGTCTCAGACCCATCACAAAAAGAAAAAACAACATATGCCAAAGAGAGCAAATGCAGACGCCACCTGACGATCTATAAACCTGCTGCATTTTCTTTTTGATTCATTGTAGTGTAACACCCTACGATGCAATCAGTGATAAAGTCTTTCCCTCTGTTTTAACTCATCTGGACGATGTCTTTAACCCAGTGCTAGCACGTAGCCAAGTTACAATCAGCAGCCAAGAAATACAGCAATCTGTAACATCATAGTTTGACAGTTCACAGCGGGAACTATAGTCTGGAACATGTTTCCAAAATTCAAAGGCAATAAAAGATTATTGAGGAACATATCCAAATCCGAGCTCTGCCAAGGGCTACGCCTGTCTGAGGGTTGCGTTGCTATCAATCGTAGACAAAAGAGTCCTCGATACCGGGATGGTCGCCGGAAGGCCTACGCAGCCTTTGGTACAGACCTCCTTAACTATTGAGGTCTGGTTTCCATCGACAAAATAATTTTACGGGATAATTTTCAGGAATGTTAGCAATGCTAACATGCCTGCACAAGGGTTTTCTAATCATCCATTATCCTTGTGACGCAATTAGCAAACACATTGTACCATTAGATGTGGAGTGATAGTGATAGCTTGAAATGGGCCTTTATACACTACGTAGATATTGCACCCAAAACCAGACGCTGGTAGCTGGAATTGTCATCAACAACATAAAAAATGGGTAGAGAGTATTTCTGATTAGTTTAATGTTATCTTCATTGATAAAAGAAATAGCGCTTTTCTTTCAAAATAAAAGGGACCCCCGATTTTGAATGGTAGAGTTCATCTAAATTATATTAAAGCTTTAATCACTGTAATTTATAACTTATGTTATTTAAGTTGTGGTCAATTTCAAACTGATCGAATAAAATGTAACGCAGCAAAATTGAAAAAAATATAACAATAAAATTGCATTTTTATGGTACTATTTCTTTTTTTTTTTATTTACACCACAAAATTAATTGAAAGAAAACATCAGAAATGTCTGCTTTAAACAAAAACCCTCCTCCATCACATCTTCCCTATGTGATCTTTTACTCCACTGTGGTCCCACAACATGACAAAACACTGACTAACATCACATTTCAACTCAGTGAATCCAGACCAGGAGAACGGTCTTTTCACCTTTCCAATGTGTTCCACAGCTGTGTGTGGACAGACCTGTATGAACGGAGGAACCTGCCTGAGACCCAACTACTGTGGTTGTCTACCGGGATGGACAGGCCCCCAGTGTCAGCTAGGTGAGATACATTCCAATACATTGGACTGACACTTGTATCAACAGCAACTTATTGTTTGAGGAAAAAAAAATCGCAGTAGGTCATAGTAAAATAAAAGCGATTCCTTGAAGTAAGAAGAACAAGAAGAAGAGGTTATTGTAAGATATTAGTGAATTTGTTAGGATGTTCAAGATCGATTTACGTGAAGAGTGGAAGCGAGAGAAGACGATGCTCCTGTGATGAGCGCAACATCTTAGAAGGTTTGTAGCCTTGATCAAGAGTTACGTGATATGTAGGAAAAGTCTTGTTTTCTTGTTCTTGCTTTTTTAGTGACAAGTTTGGAAGATGGAGGCGATACAGTCAGGAAAAGTTAGCTAGACATCATCCCTCAATTTCCCCGAAGAGTATTCTTGAGTGATTAATTAACTAAATCTTATGGCATAACTAAGGACTTAGTCTTAGAAAGGTTAAGCTGAAAGAACTGTTCTTTCATCTACTTGGTTGTTGAGTTGACTGACTGACTCAGAGACCCTCCAAATTCTTCTCTTAGATGTGGACGAGTGCCGGGAGCGGAGGCCCTGTGCCCAGGAGTGTGTGAACACAGCTGGCAGCTATCGATGTGCGTGTAGAGACGGCTTCACGCTGGCCCCAGACGGCCGCTCCTGTCAAACTCTTCCTCCTCCTCCAGCTGCTCCACCTTCCTCTTCTCCCCACAGTCGGGGGACCGTGGGTGGTCCCGGTGAAGCAGGTAAATAGGCATTGGAGAAGGTTGGTTGTTTTCAGGTGTTGTTTTTCAGACTGAGATCTACGACACGTGAGGCGACATCATAGCCAGCCTCGCGGTCCATTATTACTTTTGGTACGCGCTATGCCACTCTCAACTCGTACCGTGAGTAATAATGCACTGCGACTGGTGCCGACTCCAGACGGAGGCGCTGCGGTCTGGGCCACATACAGTGAGTCTGGGACTTTGATGATGATTGAGCCAACCTCTGTGAGCAGTGCAGGTAACATCTGACTCTAATAGAACTCCCCGGGCTAAAATAGACATATTTTTATTGCTCACACACTCCATTAATTTTCCCACCAAAAAATGCTGCACTGTTGTCTTCAAACCTTGTTTCTTAGCAATTGTGTAACACAAACCAAACGCTCCCGGTCTGCAAACCCTGGAAGCTGACCTCACATTAGCCCTGCATCAGCATTTACTGCTCTCCTTGGGAATTCACGCAACATGGAGCATAAAAGATGGCTTTCCTTGATTTTTCCAAATATCTCTCCACCGCTGGGAGTTGTTGTGCGTTGCCGTAAATACTCAGAGAGCGATACACTCTTGAGCACCGAAGAAGGAACAGGGATGAAGAAATGAATCTCCATAAACGGTGTCAGGTTGCCAAACATCTCGGGCCGGGCTCCAAATGTTTTCCGATTCATCAGGCTTGATGTGACGAATCAACAGATTTACACAAAAGCCAAAGTCCTTGACTGCTGAGTCGCTCAAAATAACTGACAAATCAGAGGAGAAACATGACAGATCTTTCTACTTCGAGATCGCAGCGTTGGGTTATTTGTAGGAGTGCTTTCGCATATGGAAAAACCCAGGGTTGTTTTTCTTCTTCAGACCGTGAACAATGTCGTTTTTCTTTTTCATCATCTCGTGGGCACATGGCAAGGAATCACAAACATAAATCCAGCTTTAAATGTTATTTAGAGCAGAAGAGTGCTGGATATCATCTCCATCTTCTCGGTCTCTTGGCCAGCACTCATTCCAGCTCCATCAACTCTGTCTGCTGGGGGCCATAGTCACCCCCTCTTCCCTCACATCTCTCTGCCCCCAGACCTCCTTCTGCTCTTTGTTTCTTAACCCAACTCCTTTTTGTCTCATTAATAAACCACATCTGGGAGAGATTGAGCCGCGATCGGCTTGTATGCCGAAGTGCAACCAGAGCTCTGGGGGTGGAGGGAGTCTGTGCTCAGGATCCTGATCTTGCTCCTTCTTTTACCCTAGAGACCACAAACCTCCTTTGGGCTAAAAACAGGAGGTAGGACAGCTCACTGGAGAGGATGTATTGTTGCAGCAGAAATTCCATCCAAGTGATTAGTCCTTATGGTTGGGTGGGTGGCATGTCCACCAGGTCCACCGCCCCAGGTCTTAGGTCCAGTACGTTCACATCACCCTGACAAGTCTGTAGTTTGCATCCCGTCCATCCATCCATCCATCCATCTTCGTCCTTTTGTCCACGACCTTGTTGTGGGGCCAACACTCAGGGAGCAGGGACACCCAGACCCCTATACCCGCACAAGTTGATCCCAAATCACAACGCACAAGCCTTTCATGCACCTTCTTTCACGTGGTGGGCCCATTAGAAAGCACCAACCACCCTAGCTGGGATTCAAACTTTCCCCGCAGTCGCACACCAAAAACCGAGATATTGACTCTTGGGAAAATCAACACTCTTTCTCCACTTTCTGTAGTATCTGTGAATTGAACAAATACTAAGGTTAAAAATACTAAGGCTAATACTAAGGTATTAGCGAAAATATTTGCTTCATTTTTTACTTTTTTTTTAAGAAATCCCTACCTTTTTTTTTAACCTATGATTTTCTTTTGCATCATTTGGGTTATTGTGGTTTTGCCAAATGCAATACTTGTAGTACACAATTTACAAAATAATTATTGAGAATTATCTGGAACACAGTGGAAGAGTGGGCAGTTGCTTTTACCGTACAACAAATAGGTCAGCAGATTGAGCCCTGGTCATAACTGATGATCTTCTTAGATAGAATTAACTCAACAACATTAGTAGAACATGTCCTCTAATTATCCATTTTTAGAGCTGAAGGGGGCGCTACTGAGTCCTACCATCCATTAGGTGATTAGCCAGTCCACTGGAGTACCAAATGGCACATACATGTACTGGTGCATAAAATATAGTACATATTTTGTGGGCCAAATATAATTAAAATGTGGACCACATTTGGCTTCCAGGCCTGAGTTTGATCCACGTGGTGTAAGAAAATGTATGTCAGTCATTAGGTTTGAACCTGAGTTTGTGTTGTGTCTTCAGGTGGAGAGTTCAAGGTGGTGGAGAATGTGACAGAGGAGGTGCAGAGTCTGAGGAGCAGAGTGGAGCTCCTGGAGAGGGTAGGAAGTAGAAACAGATTTTCTCACTGTCAGTGTCTCTGTGGTACAGCCCTGATCTTTCCCTTCATTTCCTCTCCTGGTGCTTCTCACTCTGTGCAGAAGTTACAGATGGTCCTGACCCCGGTCACCACCTACCTCCAGCTGTCACTGGACGAGGGCGTGTCAGATAAAACCACCTTGCTCTCCCACTCGTTCCGGCAACTAGACCGCATCGAATCTCTCAGTGAGCAGATCGGCTTCCTGGAGGAACGCCTCGGCACATGTGAGCCTCTTGTGCTACACATACATATAGGCACACATCTGTGAGGGTGGAGGGAAAATCCAATATTTAGTGGAAGAATATTGAGCGGTGTATCCTGGGAAAATAGGAGTCCAACTTCATCAAACAGATGGGAGAACGTTTAAAGAAGCCAGATGTCCAAAGGAGAACTGAGTCAAATGTAGTAAATCACACAGAAAATGCAAAAACATGATAAAAGTCGTTAGTCTGTTGTTTTATAACTTTATACCAGTGATATATCTGTTAAAAATTACACCACTGCTGTTGGTAAATATTGGGATTATATTGCCTTACGTAAATTCAACCAGGAACCAGATTCAATTTTCAAAATCTGTAATTGCTAGAGAAGAAATGAAAGAAAAATAATTAATATTTGGTTCTTAATTGTAAAATATCATTACAGTGCTGTAGACCAGGTAAGCTCTTTTCACCAGGGGGCGCCATCAGCACTGAAGTTCCTTTTGAAAAGCCAGTTGTTACTAAAGGACTCCACAAATCAAACTACTTACGCATTAATTAATTGACTTCAGGATTTTATAATGAATCGGAGCAAAAAAAAAAAAAGGCTTGACAGGCCAGATTTGACTGACAGGCCTTGATTTTGACAAATATTTTGATACAACATTGTGGAATCACATATAAAAATAAATAAAAAACAATATGTATATGTATATTTGCTTTCATAAAAAAAAAAAATAATCTGTAGCACCTAGATTGAAAAACAATGCTACTATGGCACTGAATTATACTGTTAAATATTAATAATGTAGAATCATTATATTATTAAATTATACAAATAATATGGCAGAAAGCAGTCCCAACATTGTGCAAAATGTCCCTACTTTCCTGGAAGCAGTTATGTCAAAAATTGTCTGGTTATAACAGTAGAAATAAAATAGTAATAAACACTGATTTGTTGCAGAATATTTCCTACCAAAAATGTCTGGCCTAAACAAAAACTCCAAGTCCTATGATTGGCCTGCGAACCAGACTTTGGACATTCTTAAACATGTCTTTAATTTACAGTCAAACCTGTAGGTCGTCAGTAACCAGTGACTCTCCTCACCACAGGTTCCTGTCAAGAGAACTAACCAGAAGACAGACATCTCTGACTGAAGACAGTGGAGGGAGAGAGACAGGCAGAAAGAGGAATGGTGTTGGTCCAACTCTGCCTCCGTCTTTGCTAAACTGTGACGCAATCATGACATCCATCATCTGTGATTTTTTTTTTTTTTTTCTAAATTCCCAAACGGTTCATACTCACTCTCCGCTGTCAGGATCTCCTGCTGCTACAGTCAGTCAGCCTACAGTACCTGAGGCAGCTCAGTTTCACACTGACATCATCCCTGCACCAGGAGCTTAAACTTGGCCACTTTGTTTCATCAGTGCAGCTGTGTCCTCCCAGTCTGTGTCCCACACCGTCCAGGGCCAGATGTGGACATCTGTATTTATCTATTTAAATTATAACTGTCAGTAACATTCTCAATGCGCAAATAAAACTCTTTTTTTTAACATATTTTTGTAACATTTTGTAATAAAAATGTCTTAGTCTAAATATGTTGTGTTGTCTCTCACTGGTGTCTTCTGATTACTGAGTCGTCCTTAAATCATAAACTTAAATGAAAACATAGGATTACACAAACACAGCCTTGGTCAAGTTGCTCTGCAGACAAGAGTTGGACCACAAGTGCCCTCTAGTGGTCTTTAGCTAAGTAAATAAAGAGGAGAAATATTTTTTATGAGATTACTGATGAAAATACAGAATTTTATATTCAAAGCAGCAGTTTTCTTGTTTAAAATAATTTTATCATTTTAGCATGAAAAGTAAGAACTATGCATATTATGTTACTAAAAGGTGTAGTGACATGGTATGACCATTGGGTTTTTAGGATAACGCAATAATGGACGTTTCTTTTTTTTTTTTATTTAAAACCATTTCAAATTGTCAAAGATTTGTGCCAAGTTATAGTTACATTCGTACTCCCGATTACTCCAACAATAGTTACTTTGGCAACTGAACATAGTAGTTTTCTTGAAGATGTTTCACCTGTCATCCAAGACTAAATGACCTGCACACACTCCTGATTACATTTTGGCACCAAAACAATTTTTTTTTTCAAATTGTCTAAGATGATCTTGTCAAAAAAATTAAAAAAAACAAATATTTATATAATAATTATATTAAATAAACATATCAGTTATTGACTTCATGAACAACTAGACATTTTGAGGAAACTATGTGAACTTAAAAACGGCAATAGATAAAATATGTTAAAGAGCGTGTGTTGACTTACCCAATACCCAACAAACAGACTATGCACTGAAGCAAAACATAATAAAAAACGATCCTTTTATTAATTCAGTGCAAGGCATTCACATCTATCCAGAATAGCTGTAATCAAGAACACTACATCATCAATATTAACCCGTTACTATAATGAGCGTCTATGCCATATGTGCGTATTTACACACATGTACAGTAGGGGGACCACACACATACGTAAGGCTTCGCAGGATGTCAAGCTCAGACTCGTCTGTTCTTCTAAAGCTACCAACAAGGATAGTTCAATAGCTTTGGTGAAAGTTGGAAAAAACTTTTAATATCTGTCCAATCTGTATCTTTGTATCTTTCCCCAGATACATTTGCATTAATCAGCAGGAATATTAAAGAGAGTGTCAGCAAACTGGTTTGGTTGAAGCCTGAGAAACAAAAGTCGAAATTCACGTTTACATTAAAAAAAAAAAAAAAAATCAATAATTCATAAGAACAAACCCAGTTCTTCAGAAAAAATAATTAAATATCAGTCATACATTTAACTTAAGGGGAAAGACACCAATAAGGTATATTTTAACATAGAAATCAAGATACTCTGCAGGAAATACATAAATATATTTAAAGTAAAATTAGTTTCAATAGAACAATAATGGGGCAGTTTTTAAATTCATCCATCAGCCCGTTTACTTAAAGCATTTCCAAGACAATCACATAATCCACATGTATATCGGTCAACCTTTAAAGGGAGTTCACAGAAATGATCTTCAATATGATGGTTCGTTTGTTTACTGCACGCATGCTGCCCTCTGTTTGCATTTTCCCTTATTAAACCTTCATGTTGAACTGAATAAAGTCCGGGTCATTTGAAACCAGTTATAAATAACGTTCTTAAGTGGCAGTAATTCAACTTCAAGTATTACACCTGTCGTGTAAATACAGACTTCAACAAGGCTGGGGGGGGGCAGGCAGGAGTGTGGGGTGGGAAGA
>JAFBJS010057579.1:75005-128948 GCA_016785265.1 Paraplagusia blochii
GGGCGGGGGGGGGGGAGGCAGGAGTGGGGGGGGGGAAGACGTGGTCAAAGAAAACATCTGGCTGTAAAAAATGGCAACGAAATAACATGTACCTTTATCTTAAAGCACATCACTGAAATGGGTCAGAATGTGACGTAAAGCAAAGATTTGTCTCAAATGTTGAGACACATGTTACTATTAGCTACTGCATATCAGCTGTCTGCTGTTAACACACAAGTAAGCAACTATTTAATCTTTCCCAGTTATTGTCAATGGCTAAATGTACCAATATTTTACTTAAGAAGCAGGAATTCATTTCCATAAAATGTCCCTCTCCCCTTGTAGAATGGGACTTTTAAAACTACACTACAGCACCACCCACAGGGCAAGAATATAGCGCAACCAGCCACAAGTGTCTTGAATGATTCCTTTACAAATTTACTAACCAAAAATATTCACTTATCCACATCCGAAGACAGCCTGCAACCATAAAACACGTAAGTAAAAAAGGATTTTGACCAGAACTTATTCTTGACCTTAAATAATTATTCACAGAATTATTGATGATGGATTCGCTGCCACAAAGACTTGGACTTAAAAAATTGTGAAGTCTCTGGTTCTGCAGGTTTAGGGACCAGACCAGACAAATGCTGGTGAACATTCAGATGGTGCATTTGAAAAAGCAGGGAAAGGAAGTGAGTGAAACATACCCCTATGAAGCATACCTTACCTGGGTGTACAACTGAAACACTCCAGCCAGGTTTATAGAAGTCACAGTTGATAATAGAATGTAAAACATGTCAAAACTAGATGAAAAAAAACAACACATAATGACAAAAACAACCAGGAATCAACTCAACAGACTCAACGGTCGACCATTTTTATGTTATTTTTAAGATCAAATAATGACTGATTCTAGGCACCAAGAAAAAGTAATTTTAGTTTTAACAATACTATCAATATAATATAGTTTTCATATCTGGATTTTGAGGGGAAAAGAAAAATTGTGCTCTTATTAAGGGCAAGATCCATGTTTATAGTGTTTATAATCTGTTATAAAAATGGTTTATTAGTACACGACCCATTCGTCTACACACTGGAATAAAGGGTTTTGAACCTTTTTCCTCATTGGCACAGCAGGCAGCTTGTATTTCTAAACCAGCTATGTTATTTTTGAAATCACTGTGACAGCAACATTTCGTAAATAAATATAGAAAACAACAGAACACAGCGTTTGTCGTCACTGATGTTAGAGACAGAAGACAGAAAGCACAATAGTATTCAACAATGCACAACACTAAAATTGGATCATGACAATAATCCGCTATAGATGGCGCTATTGTTATACACTGTGTCTGAGAGCTTTGAATTCCTCGCTGTTTGACATCATTAGGTTTGACACGGCGCTATTGGTCATATGAGCTTAAGAGCTAACATTGATGAAGAGTTTATTTTACAGCGACACGAAAGAAGATGTCCCACCTCTGTCTTACCTCCGCCCACTAGCAGGACGCAGCAGTTCTGGGTTTTTTTTTTGTCTTTAGGCAAGAAATTGGAATGCAGAAGAGTGTGAGCAGTGGAAAAAAGCAAAGAATCGGAGGATGTTCTGTATGGGTGTCCGAAAAAACTGAAGACGATGATTATAAACTGACTTTTGTCAGGCTGAAAAACGATCAAATATCCTGCTTGACGGAAAAGCAAAGAAGAAAAATGGTTAAAATAATTTCATAAAAGCACTTTTGTAAGACAATGAGGATGACAAATCCAAAAAAAACAAACAAAACAAAAAACAAAGCAAGGCAGAAGGTGGACTGAACCATCCAAAAGGCATGCATGATGAACCAAACACATCCATACTGTCCGGCTTGCGGTCCGTCACTCCGCTCACAGCGTGTAGAGCAGGAGCTGCAGACACGGCGAGGGTCAGGACCGCCAATGCTGTATGGTCAGGCCAAATGCAGACTGGACCAGGCCTCAACTAGACAAGACACTTCAGGACTTGACAGACCCGTGTCTTGTTGCGCCCTGGCCAGGTAATGGGAGAGCTGGAAGGTCTGAGAGCGAGGACTGAGTCACAAACGAGGACATCAGCGGAGGAAAAAAAAAGGCTGTGGGCGTCACGTGTTCAGTGCCTGACCGGCCCGTTGCTGTGGGTGATGTTGTTAGAGATTTGAAAGAAGGCGGAGCGCATCAGATTAAAAGACTGGTCGGCAAGAGTGGAGACATCGTCTGACGTCATCCCTTTTGTTTCAATCTTTGGAAGAATCTTCAATCTGATGGTTCCTGAGGAGGTCAGAGGACAAACAATAGAATAATCACCCCAACATAAAGACGATTCATAATTCTCTGCCACTCTGCTCTGAACAATCTTCTTCTTCTTCTCTTTTCCTTTCAACTTGTCTCTTTTTTTATCTTCCGTATCCTCAATTCGAACTGCATGTCCTCCCTCACTGCATCCATCGATCTCCTTTGTCTCCTACCTGGTAGCTCCATCTCCAGGATCATTCCTCTACCAATGTATCCACTGTCCCTCCTCTGAACATGTCCAAACCATCTCACTCTGGCTTCTTTAGCTTTTTCTCCAAACCTTCATGTCTATGTTGTCCCTCTGATGATCTAATTTCTGGTCTCGTCCATCCTTGTCTCTCCCAAAGAGAATCTCAGCATCTTTAACTCCTCCACCTCCAGCTCTGCCTCCCGTCTTCTCCCTGTGTCTCAACTCCATCCATCATGGTTGGTCTCACAACTGTCCTGTAGACCTTTCCCTTCACCTAAGTTGACTCTCTTCTATCACAGATCACTCCTGACGTATTTCATAAATACTGCTTCAAAACGGAAGTAGTTTCCATCACAGACATTGCAATTCCTAAAACCTAAGACAAATAAAATAAAGTCCAATCTGTTCTCTTTGAAGACATATGAGAAAAGTACGCCTTGCTGAGCAATCATTCCATGGTACCTGATCCTTACCATGCTTATAGTGAATTACACTTTAGAAACTCACTTCCTCAAATTTTTTTTAATTATAATCCTCTCTTAGGTTTCTGAACTCCACTGCAGTAAAAAAAAATCTAATTCTTGTTTAGCTTAAACAAACAGAATAAAATATGTCATTCGCCAACATTTCTTCTTCTGTATTTTTATAATGCATATTTCTATATTAGCAATGACGCCTAGAGAATTAGTAGAAACTATTTTATAAAGCTTTTCTGCAGGCTATATTTTTATATAAATATAGAGATGGTGTTAAAAAATAGTTAATATTGTTTTAGTTGACATGCATTGCAACACTGATACTTACAATAAATAGTTACTGTAACAAAGACACGTTACCTGATTTGAACTGCTTCTCTTTCCTCAGGTAGAAGTTGCTGTAGGAGGAGAAAACGATGGGTATGATGGGCACCTGAAATACGGAGAAAGGAAGATGGAGATGAGAACCACTGCAGTTTCTCAAAAATAAGTCTTCTTCTCTCTGGTGTCAAACTGAACTTCATATGACTTTTTGGTGCATACCGTGTTTAAAATAACACATTTTGCCATTTAGCACAATACAGTGTGGTACAAAAATAAAATATTCCCAAAGCAGGGGTAGAAAATACCAAAGTGACCTCTGAATGTATACCTGACCAAAAATATTGTTTCAGGAGTTGCTTGGTCTTGGTTGCATGAATAACAACCCAGTTCATCTGAATCTTAAATTAAATTAAATCACAGGTGTCAAACTCAGGCGCGGGGGCCAAATCTGGACCGCAGTGTAATTATATTTGGATTTCATTTTTGTGTTGATACTATTACGTTGCTGTTACAAATTCATTGTCCCAAAAAAACATCATTTAATCAGGGGCAACACTCAAAGACAAGCAAACGAGGCAGTTACTTGGGGCTGCAGCCACTAGGCGGACTGTGGGCGCAGCAAGCAGTTTTTGCTCTGGGCACTGATAGGTTCAGGTCCCTGCTATATCTTATAGGGAGCCCCAAGAAACCCTAGGACTGTTACGGCACTAAATATCTGGAGACGGGGAAATATTTATTTTATTTAAGTTTGGCCCGTGACTTGATGTCGGTTTTTAATTGTGGCCCACCGTGAAATTGAGTTTGACACCCCTGAATTAAATAATCAACCAAGAACTCAGTCTCTTTCACTATGTTTTCTTCAAACACACACACACACACACACTCAAGCCTCCCAATCCTTTCCAATGCTACTAATAGAGCCTGAGCTGCTCTCTTGAGGCCCTGAGTGGCCCTTCACAGGACTGGCTGAGCCAAACGTGGCTCCCCCTGGGGGCTGCCCTGCTTCCACTCAATCAGGCCGAATAAATGCAAGTGAAGAGGCTGCACAATAACTCAGCAGAAGCAAACGCTGACATTAGTGTCTCGAGTGTGCAGCAAAACCAGGGGAGGAAAGAAGGACAGACAGGCAGAGTCGTTTAGCAGCAACAAGGGGGGAAACAGAAAGAGTGAGAGAAAAAGGGTTGGTGCTTTGGGAAATCAGTCTGTTGACTGTAGTAATTTAAACAAGACCAGAAACACTTAAAGGTGCATTTCGATTTAACAACACGGAGAAGCTGTAGGATTTATAAATACAAGTCACAGACCCCGTGGACACAGACTGTACCATTTTTGCATTCTACACTCAGCAAGTAAGGAATATTTAAAAAAAATAGGCCACAAGCAAGATCTACAAGAAAACATTACAAATAAAGAGAAGTAAAAAGTTAAGTAGAAAAATGAGAAGTGGGAACATTTTCCAGTTTCGCTCAATATAGTTCCTCAGAGTGACCACATGACTTCTAGTATTCCTGGTGTGACGCTTAACAAATGTCACAAAAAAACAAACACACAGATGCTGAGATTATGACAGTTCCACGGAATACTTCAAGAAGGATCTGATGGAAGATACTGTCAAACAGCATTGCTGAGGTCATTTGAGGTTTCTAGCACCACCATGTGACTAAAAACTGCATACTTTTGAGATCCTTTTGTGAATGATATGCAATGATACCTGGTGTGTAAATAGGACAAATCACATGTTTTTATTTGCATGAAATGTGTCTATTTACATAATTAATAATTGTAAGAGTTGTGCCTGATATTTTTCAACATTCATTATATTTGTTACGGGAAATTTTACCTACACAATGTGACTACATTTTTTTACATTTATACACTTTTTCAAAACTCTTCAGCTACTTTAACGCATAGATCATTCTCATTTTAAGGGTAATTCACGTAGCTTTTTTTGTCCTTAATTAACCTTTAAAGAAAAAGGAAACTTCAGAAGTCAGAGGTTTGAGGTTCAGTACTCACTTGTGCCTGCACTGCCAGATGGAAAGCACCTTTCTTGAAGGGTAGCAGGTCGCCCTTCTGATTTCGGGTTCCTTCTGGGAACACCCACAGACGAATCTGTTTCAATCAAAGATACGGAAAATTGTAGATCAGTGGAGTCAAACTCAATTTCACAGTAGGCCAGAATTTAAAATAACTGGCATGAAGTCAGGGGCCAAACTCTACATATATTGAGGAATTAACTATAAACATGCATGTTTTCTCTTCTCTCTGGAAATGAAAGTGTTTTTTCATGTGGATACACTGAATCTGGAACAGCCAAAGCTTATTAGTATCAACACATGAGAAATTGATATAGAAAAAATGTACGCATCATTGGTATTTGTTTCTTATTTAGTCTCGTTGTTGTCTTTTCAGATTGTTTCAATGTAAATCTTTCTTTACAGAACAAAATGTATGTGCTATAACAAAAAGCATGCATTATTAATATAACAATTTCCAAGAATGTAAGGTCTACATACTGGTGGGCCAACTAAAGTATACATTTGATTATATCTCGAGGGCCAAAAATAATTACACTGCGGGCCAGATTTGCCCCCCGGGCCAGAGTTTGTCTACATAGTCTACATTTAGCAGATGCTTTTATCCAAAGTAAGGATAATTCAAGTAGTATTCAACAAGTATGTTATCCTAACATTTAAGCAAATATATTTCATTTAATTCATGACAAACAAGGCCGGTTACCTGCTCATCCAACATTGTTTTGGCAGCGTCCGCCATGACGCTCTTAGCGTCGCTGGTCTTTTTGCGGTTGATAAAGACGATGCCGCCGAGCCAGCAGATGAGACCAACAGTACCGGCATAGACCAGCTCTTTCTTTGCAATCATGGTGCAACGGTCTGGTAAGATCTCCATCAGGCCTGAGGAATAAATGACACAGAGTGAGTGACTATGCTTTTTTTTGGATTGACGTTAAAGATATACAGTCATGGAAAAAAATTTTAGACCACTCTTTCTTTAATTTCTTGTCCATTTAACAGTCTGCTTCCACTTAATCTACATTAATCTGGACAAATATAATGACAACAAAAAAGGCTCATAATAAAGTTTAATTTCAGAGCTGATTTCTGGCCATTTTGCATGTTTTATTGACAGTGACAAAAATCACTTCCGTTCCTACATCACTAGCAATAACATTGTACTGACAAATACAGTGCTTTTAGTCATTGCATGGTTTTGTGATCATTGCTTCCCCCAGGTGATAAACCTTTAGTGGAACAAGGCATTAAGATGAACAAGGAATTGAAGAAAACAGCAGAGTGGTCTAATCATTTTTTCCATGACTGTATATATACAAATCATCCAACAAGTTTTCTGCATAGTGTATATTCAGATAAATTCTAAAGCTCATTAGAGCAGGTTTTTCAAACTTGAGGCCTGTGTGCCATTAGCAGCCGTGGAACGATATTTTGCGGCTCCCACCTTGATGTGAAAGTTAAATTTAGATGCTATGATAATATTTTATAGATTTGTTCTCCGTATTGTATGGTAAATTCTATAGTTCCCAAAACCTTGATCCACAGTCTCCTTCTGGTTTAGTGTTGCATTACACAGACTCTATGGGAATTTCTTTTTTTTTCACATTTTTTCTTCAGTATTGAACACTGAAAGCTGACGCGGCCCTTCGGTGAATTGATAGTGTGGATGTGGTGGCCCTCAACTTATTCGAGTTTGAGAACCCTGCACTAAAGGCTGATTGCGGAAGGTGTAAGTATATTTATTTAACTTTTGCATTTCAATAAGGCGTTAAAGAAAAGTTGACAGAAGCCAGGTGTTTTTTTGCAGGTTTCTAGAATATGTAAATGTTCTGTGTTTGCGTCAGGGAAGCAAAGCATAATATGTACAAGTGTATATTGGTGTGTGTTGTAGCTAAGACTTGTTTTACAGATCTGCTGATTCAACTGTTTGCACATTTGGGAGGCTGCAGTTGCTACTGCTGTTATTAAATTATGTTGGATCTAAACTGAAGTGTTAAGTGTTTTTCTTCTCATGTTCAATTCCACTCCTGTATAATAATAGAGACAAAGTACCTGCTGCACTCTTAGCTGTAGTGGAATAACTAATGCTGGAAACTGAAAAAAATAAATAAATAAATAAAAATGGAGGACTTCCACTAAGCTGCGCTAGTTCAATCAGACAGCTGCGGTAGAGAAACAAACTGCAGTACAACTGTATTAACAGGGAAGATGGAGTGTTTGCTGTAGAAGATAATAGCAGTTAATAATGACAGGGTGGAGCTGTTGATATGGCAACTCGTACAGCAGATCAGATTCTCAGCCCTAATTAGAAGTCTCTCTTTCTCGCTCTCTCCCTTCTTCTTCTTCTTCCCCCCCGCTGCCACCACTCTGGCTGCATGCCTGGTCTCATCAGTCACTGGCTCTCAAATCATTCAGTTTCTCCCAGATAGAAATAAAACCAAGCCCTGCTAATTCTGTCTCATACAGAATCAAATTCAATACCGAGAGGAAAGAAGGGAAAATATTTAGGAACAACAACGTTATTATTTTAAAAGGTTTTAACTAAATCAGTGCTTTTAACCAGCGCTGCAAGCTGTACATTCTTAATAAGTAAATAATATGCAAACTGAATGAAAATATAAATTAGGTCAAAAACTGAAAATGAAATTATTTGATTAAACTAAACATAAGAATTGTTCTCATTAAATGAAATCATACTGACATACAATGAAAAAGGCCTTTTTGATGACCCACCTGAAACCTATGATGAAGATTTCATAAAAATAAAAAAAATACAAAAACCAGGCCATCTGTCTGCATTTTCTTTTTTACTGTTTTAGTGATGTGTTTTGACCAATAGTGAGGGGGCAGTACTGTAGAGGGCAGTGATGAGACTCTTTGCCCAGAGCCTGCTGTTTAACTTTGTGTGGTAAAGTATTATACAGGGCAGGGTCAACTCAAAGAGCCATCAGTGAATCAGTTCGGTTAGTGAATAATTTCTGGAATATTTTTGGTGTCAGATAATAAAACTTTAATACTATTCAAAATATTTGACAATGTAAATACCTATCTGTCTAAGTCCATATGCACTGGCTGCTTCACTGTAGGTATTTGACAAAGGATGTGGTTGTGTTTTGTCTGAGCCGTCTACATCCTGGACAGGGAAGGCGAGATGTCAACACAGCACAAATGTTAGTTTTCTTCTCCTACCAGGACTCACAGTAATTTAAAAAGGCAAAACACTTGTATTTTGCATTAATGTATTTTGCAATATGCAGGAACTCTGCATAACATGAAGGAAAAACAACCTGAAATGTAATATTTTACAAATGTCTTTGCACTAGAGAACGATCATCACTGCAGCAAAAAAATCAGAAAGCCACTGTAGTACAAAGTCCAAAAAACTTTGTAGAAACAGTACCAGAGAATCACTTGGGCTTTGAGGTGTTGACAGATAAATGTTTTTTTTAGTATCAGCTCTTAGGTACGCATAATCCAGACTTCATTATACATTAGCTATTTGTACATAAAACTAATACATTGTGAAACCCCATGTTATTATTGGATAGCTGCTTTGGCAGTAAATGATTTGAGTCATGCAAACCAATGCAAAACTCGGGAGCACCTACCCAGAACATCCAAGGAGCTCTGATGGTTGGAAATGATGACATAGGGACCCTCGGTCTGCAGATGCTCCCAACCACTCACTTCAAACCGAAGACCCAGGAAATATTTCACATGACGGACCAAAGAGCGGATAATCCTGGAAGAGAACGATAAGTACACCCTTAATGTCAAGGGTATTTACATGGTTTATACAAGGTGACAGTGATCTGACGGATTATACATATTAGCAAACACATCCACTAGATGTGTTTGTGGCGAATATTCTGCTGCATTGTTTACATGAGGTGCTTATGGTTAAATTAAAGTTCAAGGAGTGGTTCATGAACCACAGGAAAACCGGACACTAGGAAAAATAAGCAAGTGATTTTGTAGCGCCAATTCCAAGCTGGCAGAACCAGTAAAACCTTTGGCAAAATAAATATGCCCATCACCAAAGCAAATTCAAACCAGATCAGTTGGGGCGCAGGTTAAAAACAACCACCAACAGTGCTGTTGACTTATAGGATACTAGTAGAAATATGGCTACTGCTGGTAGATTGGTTCAGAATACAAGTTGCAGTGAACAGGGTGACAAATGAAAAGGATTATTCACTGTGGATACGGAACAAGTCAGAAAGGAAAACAAGAACCATGAACCACGTAGTGGCCCTTTTTAGAAACTGGGAAATAAACGGCAAAAATTTAAATGGATTTTTTTTTTTTTTAAATGAACAGCTCTTGGATACAGAATTCTCTTTAGCTATGCAATTCGCAGTGCGTAACTAGTGTGTGTATTTAAGAGTTAGAAGTAAGAACAAGAAGAGTAAAAGTAGGAATAAAAAGAAAAAGTTTGTTTGCTGCAATACACTTTTGCACGTTTACAACACATCGTGTACATGCATACAAAAAATGTATTCAAAGCTGATTTTGTCCTAATTTTACAGTCACCTCAAGTTTTTTTAATCATTGTACTGATTCTCTGAAGATTCATTTTCCTGTTTTTTTTTTTCTTTCATTTTCAACCAAAAAATACTTTTGATACCAATACAGGACACCCAAATCAGCATGATATGACGATTCAATCAAAAACCAGTGCAGGACAAGTATTAGTAGGATGGCACACGTTCAGAAGAGGAGACGTCTTGAGCCTGCCATTGAATAAATACACACGTCTGCTTCAAAGTGTGATGTGAGTCTGCAGAAGCGCCAACATCTCCAGCAGACACCGGAACACAGGGAGTGTTACATTAGGTAAAAAAGCAAACAAAACTAAATCAACGTCTTCTGCAAACGCCACAAACCTGTTTGTGGTAACTGCACAAAATCAGATGAGATTTAGTGATCGGAACAAATGGATACCTCAGCGTCATCATAGGATTTAGTTAATTGTTATTGTTCTCGTTGTTGTCCTTTTCATTGTTACAAATATATAATTGTTAATTATTTTTCATGTTCTTGGTTACACAATAGGATTAATCAAGTTAAATCAAAGTACATTTTAAGAAAAAAAGATTAATGCAACCATTGCATAATACTGTATGACAGTGCAAACAGCTAGATATCTTTAAATAGCCAATGAACGCATTTAATGAATAATGTGGGTGGTTTGTGGGCTTGGGAGTTTGAGACTCCCTGCCTTATGGGGAAATTACTTGCTACATTTAACCCATCTGTATAGCACCCCAGTGAACAATACAAGACACAACGAAACTAAACACAGGTCAGAGGAGGTTTCATTGATAGCTCAACACACCACAGACCTGCTGATTACCATCCCGGGACTGACTGAGTATACTGCCAATGTTATGGAATAGGAACAGAAGATAAAATGTACACATGTTACACAGGCATCAGTAAAAATTTTAAATCATCATAATACATATTTGGATCCCTGAATAACCTTAAATCACCTCATCTTATCAATTTTTACGCAACACTATCTTCTTCCATGACACACTGACCTTAAGTCTTGAATTAGGAAAGACACTAACAAATGGCTATAAACCAAAAACAAGTCATAAACCTCATAATGTGCCACACGCACATTATCTATTGGATGAGCTATGACAGCAGTTTGACAGCATAACCTTTTGATTATCAAATGACAAATGCCTCAAATTGGATCTGGTGAGCAAAACGTTCATTTATAAAGGCAAAAAATGTCGCCACGTCAGCTTTTAAGACAGAGGGCGCCGTATGAGCTGGCGTCTGGATTGAGCCTAGCTTACTGGCTCCAAACAATTAAACCAAACTTAAGCCACGTTCATGACGGCGACTTCGTGAACATGTCCCAATAGAACAACTATGGATTAAGGACTGATCCAGTTTCCAATACTGTTTCACTTCGTGCAAGTAAAGTTTGCATCCTCCAATTTGCTAAATATTTTAACCTTTAAACTGGAATACTCTCCAGGTTATCTCCCACTGTGCTGGGGGTGATAACACACTCAGCCCTGTACAAAAGCCATTGGTTACGCAATGACTCAGTGTTGCTGCAGCTGTAAGACTGTTCAAGGGGAATTAAATGGCCTCAGTTGGATTCATTTTATGGCCAATCCACTAAGCCTTTTCTTTGGGTCTATTCCCTTATCAGTCTCTAAATGGGTTCCTGTTAAACACTGACTTCATGACAGAGGCTCATGCGGCTGACGTGTGCAGAGGTCCCATACAATCTGGCTAGTTTTTATGTGCCGACAAATAAAGATACCAGTTGTGTTCTTCTTGTAAATAAGGAGATGAGGAGTTAAAGCAGGTACAGGGTGGAATATTGGAATCATGGGTTAACATGGCAGTGTCAAATATCTAGGCACATGTAAGAACTCGAATTAGTACTTGGCTGATTTTCTGACTGAGGCTAGCTAACAATGTTAAGAGCCAACTGCCTATTCCCTCTGAACATTAAATCAGTCTCTTACTGGATTAGGCCCACTGTGTGTGCTTTACGATTGTGGAGAGGAGATGATGATCCTTTTTCAGTAAACAAGGTTGTAAATCCTATTACTATTTAAACATATTGTGCTCATGTGCAATGCAGCAGAGTTTAAAAAAAGTTAACAGTATTTCTAGTTACTACCCAGACTGCAAAAAAAAAAAAAAAACATAAATCAATCTCTCATGTTCTAATCCCATAGTGGAACTAACAGCGTAGAGCAATGTTGTCAATACACTTGGATGAGACAAAAAAGACATTGCATTCTCTTAACTAACATCACGACAACAGAAGACATGGTTTCGCGTTTAAATTTGAAACGTGCCACAATAATAAAAACAATTTGATGGGTTATTCACAGTTCACATTTGAAGGGTTGGTTACTGAATTTAAATAAAAACAAGGACAGCAGCCAGATTAAATTGGTAGCTTGTTCTCAACTACATATAAATATACCAATACCAGGACAGCTCAGGGTCAAATAACCAAGAAAGTTATTTGAGGCCCAAGGCCTTTTCTGAAGTTCTGATAGCCTTTGGAAATGATTTACAACCATCATCAGATAAGGGTATAAAAAATGAGCACAGTTCAAGTTTATTTTCATGTAAACAATTAAATTAATTAGTACAAATACATACATCTACTTGCTGCAATTTGCACTGCTCTTCCCATATACAGATAATGGTATATACTGTACATGGTAATGCTGATTGAACTTGTTTAATCCTTATTGCAATGACTAAAATGGTAATTATTATTATTATTTTAACTAATCACAATTAGTAGTGATAAACCAACAATAACCACCTAAAATAAATGAAAAAAAAATTGCAAAAAAATTATATATATAGCATACAACTGCCCTGGATATAGCATATACAACTGGTAGCCCTGGATTTTCAAATAAGCTTCTACAAAGTCTTTCCTAAAGTTATAATCTATAGTAAAGTATTAAATGTGCATCCTTGCTACTGGGTCTTAGATAACAAAGGAATCCGAAATGTTATCTTAGGATCATCCATGAGACATGTTTGATTTCTAGGATAACTACACGTGTGGAGGCTTGTAACTTGGTCACATTCCAGTCGAAGCAAACAACTCTGAACCAAGTTGTTAAGCCCAGACCCTTTTTCTATTGCCTTGACAGAAAGGTCCTTTGACAGAGTGCTCTCTGAAACACACAAGTGTTTTGTCACCCAAGTTGCCTGGAGTGTAACATTGGCAACAAAAACTCTGGTCAGGGTTTAAACGGGGATCTGACCCCTGTTGTCAATTCTGCTTGTTACTATGTCAGAGTCAACAGGTCGTGATAACCTCTAGAGCTGTCAGAAAGGCACACTGGTGCAACACAACACCATGATGTAACGTAACTGTTAACTAGTTGGTTCAAAAGCACTGGAGCAGTAAATGTCTGCTTGTCTTGGTGGTGCAGTTTAGAGAAAGTGTCAACAGATCAAGCCAAATAAGTTAAATAGAAAATCAGTCTCATCGTAAGTGTCCAGCAGATCGTAATCTAACCGAAGACCCTCTTCAAGGGTAATATTATCCTCTAGTATTTAGTGTCCAGCCCAGCTCACAAACTAGGTTTAACTATAACCAAAAAGCCCAGACCCCTGGGAAACAAAGTTAACTCCTACCCCTTGAGGTATACAGAAGTGTTTCCCACCAACCTACAGATATCAGGTGACCAGGTTTGAAGTCTATCTACTATAAAATGACACCTTTGTGTTTGTTTCTCCATTTACAGTATGCTACAGGATGTACCTGCTGTGCTTACATAACAGCATTATGATAAGTTGAGCTTGACATATTCTCATAGAAACTAAAACTCACTCTTGTATTTGTTTTTTTTAATGGATAAACTCCCTTGAGAGGTACTTGACAAAACTACAAGAAAATTGTATAACAAAACAAACTTCCAGTTATGATTAAGACTTGCCAAGATCTAAAAAAAATTGTAGCCTACAAGTACAAGAACACTTCCCAAAAAAAAAAACATGTCAGCATTACAATGAAAACCACAAAACCAACTACATTTAAAGATGCAAAGGATGATCACATATAAATGAATGAATTCTTTTTATTTAACTCAACTAATTGTGACTGCATGAATGCACCAAACACTCTTTTTTATTATCAAGTGCACTCTATTAATTAAATTTTTGTACTACTTGTTTTGCTGTGGTTTGTCTCAGGGACTGAAGATGAAAAATGGTTCTAGGACCTAGAGTCTGTTTTCTATGATTAATGCTTGCGTACATTGAAAATCAAATACATTAAAATGTCAAAAACAACTAGTCGTTTTTTACAAAAATACTTTGAAAACTTGATATTCAAGGGATTTCATGACCAGTGTGACAAAGACCTGTGTAGAGAAAGGCTCACGTTGTTTCTGTTAAATGCAAACCTCAAGTTTCTAATAACCATTCAGAGAAAAGGCAGGACAGTGTATACAAGATACTTCTTGGAAAAATCTCCAAAAAGGCTGTCAACACAGTATAGTAAGCAGTGTAATTATTTTTGGCCAGCAAGATAAAATCAAATGTGTACTATAGTTGGCTCGCCAGTATGTAGACCTTACATACTGTCTCCAAAATGATCTGGAAAGACTATGAAGAGACAAAATAAGAAACAAATACTACTGATGTGCTATTTTTTTCTACTGTAAATTCTCATGTGTTTATTCTAATAAGCTTCTACTGTTCCAGATTCAGTGTTTACACATTAAAAATCAATATTTAAATCTGGAGAGAAAGGAAAACATGTACATTTATAGGTAATTTCTCTCTATATATTGAGTTGACTCTCATTGACTCCCATGACTCTCGAGTTTAGTTAGTTAGTTTTCAGTTTTCTGGCCTGCTGTTGAACTGAGTGTGACACTTCTGTTCTAACGGGTCACAGTTTAGAGCTCTTATTATCCCTGTGTTATCACAGTTGTCAAACCAGTTTACCTAAAGTTTGCCTATGTTAAAGACCAGTCAGTGTACAGGTGGTTCGGAGTTGTGGTTTTCTTGGTTAGCGTTTAGGAAAAGGACGCAGAGGACATTTGACAGGAGGGAACGTACTTACAAAACTACAGTAGAGTAAAATTAATCTAAAAGAGGACATTTGACGGGAGGGAAAATATTTACAGAGCTACAGTATGGTATTTACTGAGAGGAGTATTAATAAAGTATTACAGGAAGCTTTTACAAAACTACAGTAGAGTCAAATGAATGTAAAAGAGGGCATTTGACAAAAGGGAAAATATTCAAAGCTACAGTACAGTATTTACTGACAGAAGCATTAGTAAAGTATTACAGAAAGTATTTACAAAACAACAGTAGAGTCAAAGAATGTAAAAGAGCACATTTGACAGGTGGGAAAGTATTTACAAAACTACAGTAGAGTCAAATGACTGTAAGAGGACAATTGACAGGAGCGATAGTATTTACAAAACTACAGTAGTCAAATTAATGTGAAGTATATAACTCACATAACGACGTGGCTTATATGAATAGTGCCGTGCAAGCAGGACATTTGTTACGTCCCAAATTCCCCCCAAACGTTAGCATGGTTTCGATACTTAAAGTGTACCATTAGTTTCTTAATTATTTTTCAAAATATTACACATATCACCGCACAGACTCTCCCTACGGAAACGTTATTAATTCAACAACATACACTGAGCAACACGGTATATGTTACTACCGCTGGCAAAGCGTAACGTATAAATGTTTAATATATAAATCGCTGCTGACGTTAGCCACCGAGCTAACAGGCTAAAGCGCTTCGCACGTAAAAAAACAAACTCACCTCATGTTTTCAACATCTCTGCCCCCGCTCTTCAGGATACTCAACGGGATGGCAAACAGGGCCAGACACATCATCCAGGCCACGTAAAAGCACTTTTTGAAATAAAAAACAAACGTGCTGCTGGTCCACATCAGCAGCGGGACAAGCAGCAGCGGTGCCATCCACAGCACATCCATAGCGTTCCGCTACTGAAGCTGACCACTGACAGCCCGAACACACGCTGAGGGTTAGGGGGTGGACGACCGACACGTCGCTATCGCCCTGGCTTACGGTGCAAGAGAAGAAGACGGGAACACCGACACCCAAACGGACATAACCGTTGAAAGTCGTCCCGTTAACGGACTCTCACTGTCGACTTGCAGCCCGAGATGTTCATCTATGCAGCTCATCTGTTGCTAAATGGCATCATGAGGAGGAGTCCCGCGTCATCGGGGGAAGAATTTTTTTTCTGTTTCCGGTTATTGGACCAGCCCGTTAAAGCAGGCAGACGTGTATTTACGGTGTATTGCATTGCATTGGTATTTACACGGTTAAGCAGTGATTGTATCTACTGGTCTGCGTGTCCGTCGTCTGCGCTGCTTCCCTCATGTTGAAGTTGACAGTTGGAATTGGAATTGAACAGCTGTTGTCATTCATAATGCATCCACATCAGGGTGGATGGAAATAGTAGTTGACAACATGTCCTCTTTTTTGGAGTGGTAATGTCATTGGAACGCAGTATTTATCGCAGAAAACAAGTCACAAAACTGTGCCATCGCTTTGCTGTGTTTGTTGTGTTGATCGTCCTGCACCTTTGTAGAGCAATGTTCCTCATCAAAGGAATAAAGGCCACTTTTACTGTGTAGATACTCAGCTGATGTCACTAAATAAAGGCATAGAAGCTACAAAATTTTGCTCCATACAGATGCCATTGACTGGAACATGAAGGTAAAAAATAAGAAAATACAGATTCTCTTATGCTTTTCTGATCTTTATTTTATTTGACAGGAATTAAATATAGTGTTGGTTTGATAAAAGTTAGTTATAGTTTTTTAATTTAATAATTTATGTATCCATACAAACTGCTATATGTGTTAAATGCAGGGGTCTTAAACTCAAATAGGTTGAGGGCCACGGTCCCCAGTGTCAATTCACCAAATGAAAAAAAAAAGAAGTATTCTATGAAAAGTTGAGTTTCCCGCAGAACAACAAATACAGAACAACACAAAATTAATTCCAATAGAAGTCTGTGGACCAGGGTTTTGAAAACCATAGGATTTACCAAAATATTTTCTGGTGAACCTGTCAAAATGCATTCACCGTGGGGCTCTAAAGAGAGGATTATCACCGTACGTTTATTTTCTGATGAACATGGGTCATTAGTGTAATCCTGGCAGTCAATGAACATCGGTCTCCATAAATGAGAAAACTGTGTAGAAGGAAAGTGAATAGTAGTGAAGGGAAGTCTCCATACTCATGTTCATCCAGAGCAGTGTTTACTTCTGAATACATCCGCCACGACCATTTTCAGAATTGCTGACTTGCGGTGAAACGCCTCTATAAATCTTAGAAGCCATAACATTAATTTTTAAATCAAAGGTGGGGGGCCATAAATTATCATTCCACTTGTCGAAAAATGGCACGTGGGTAGCAAGTTTGAGGTCCCATGTTTAATGAAATAAGCTGCAATGCTGCCACCTAGTGAGTTTCACTCTGATACACAGTTGTTTATCCCCAAGACTATTTAAGCGTTATTATTATTGAAGGAAAAACTAATTAAGATTCATATTCATTCATTCATCTTCATCCACTTATCCACTACTGGGTCGTGGAGACTGGCACCCAAATCACACCGCACAATACTGTGAGCCTTCCTGTGGGTGGAGAACCCACTGGAAAACTGTTTTGTGCTCACAACACCACCAAAGTGTAAATGTGTTATTTATCTGTATATTCCTTTTTAATATTGTATAAATGCCGCAACTCTTGAATGAACCAGAGTGTATTCACTCTCTCATTGGAGGTATTCTGACCAGATTTGCAGCAGGTTCGTGGATAATTGGATTAGCAGGGTAATCCGATCACTGGTTGTAATCTGACACTGGCCAGTGGTCTTTACCATATCACAGCCAGGCTGAGGAGCTCTTGCTTGGCGTGAGTTGAAAGATTAGGCTAAACTGGTCATAAAGCCTACTTCAATATGTGTGATTACCTTAATCATTGGCACTGAGGCCAGTCTGCTGACAGGAAATCTAATTTGTTCTTTTGAAATTGTGCCTCAGCCAAAAGGGTTTTCATGCATTGTTTGTTAACAACAGGGTAGCAGTAACCATCAAGTTTACCAATACTTTTGACTTTTCGTAATCTAGGGATGTGTGGTCTTAGATGAAAGAAACAAAGATGAGATATCAGTTATCTGAGTACGTGCACACATAGAGTTAATAAATAAATTAAATAATTCTGCGCCCCCTGTAGGTGAGAAGAAAAATTGTATTAATTGACAGTTTCTTTGGCTGTACTGTACCGCACATACAACACTGTAATTGGTAATTGATTTTTATAGTAATAGTGAGAAATATATTTAATTTTATTGTAAGATTATAGATAGGATTGTCCCTTTTTCAGGGGTTGCCACAGTGAGTCAATATTTTCCATCTCACTTTGTTTTCTGTATCTTCTACTCTGACTCCATCTATCTCCATGTCCTCTCTTACTGCATCCATCAATCTCCTCTTTGTCTCCTACCTGGTAGCTCCATCTCTAGGATCATTCTTCTACCAATGTCTATCCACTGTCCCTCTTCTAGACATGTCCAAACCATCTCAATCTGGCTTCTCTAGCTTTTTCTCCAACCCTGTCTGTGTTGTCCCTCTAATCACCTCAATCCTGATCCTGTCCATCTTTGTCTCTCTTAAAGAGAATCTCAGCATCTTTAACTCCTCCTACTCCAGCTCTGCCTCCTTCTTTCTTCTGCCTATTCCTAGTGTCTCTAAACCATCCATTAACGCTGGTCTCACAATTCACTTATACTTCTCTCTGCTACTTGCTTTAAACTTTTTATTTTAATAATTTGAAGCTATTTATTTTAATTTAATGTATTAAAAGCTGTTTGTAATATTTCCTATTTCAAAACTAATTGACTAATTTAACTTTTTCATGTTACAATAAGATCATTCCGAATACCGTAAACTCTTGATATTCCTTGAAACTAAAATGTTATGACGTCATAGACCTCCGCTCCTGTCGTAACAATAAATAACCACTAGATGGTAGTGTGATACTAACTCGGGGTGATGATCAGCCGCCTTATTTCATCATAAAAATGCTGACCGGGATAATTAAAAGCAGCTCGGGTGAATATTTTAGCTCTGGGTGACATGTTGAGAAACGTAAACACAGTTATTTAAAATATAATTATGAACACCCATGGAGTCAATGCTGAGGATCCTGTGAACTGCAAAGAAATTAATGACTTATTCATTCAACCAAAAAACACTGGGTTATGTAGTTGTTAAAAATGTGGAGCCAAGATCTGATCACAGCCCATATCCTGTTCAACTTATCTCCTGTTATTTCCCACCAGCTGATCAGGACAGATTTTTATCACTTGACTTTGCTCCTTCCAAAGTAACATCCTGTGTTGGGTATTTTGACCTGGTCAAAAAAAGGTTAAAGTTAAACTTTGAAACATACGTGATAACATATTTGCCTTGAAATAAGGCAGGAATAAGAGATAAAGAAGAGATTTTTACATATAATCATCTCTTTATTCGACTACAACACTTTATGAGGAGCATGACTTCTCTAAGGAGACGTTGGCCTATTACCTTACAATGTTTCTATTGAGAACAGAAGACTACCATATGTCCGTCTCTGTGTTTTTAAAGTGATAAACTGCGTCATGGAACTTTAATGTTGGATGTTAGGAATGTTGTTGTCTGATTTTTACAGCATACCTAAAAGAACAGCTATAAACAAACACTTAAAACATGTTAAAAAATAATAATAATCATAAAATATCAAGCTTCCAAGAAGTAGACCGCACAAAAACAGCCAATAAATAAAGGTGTGCTATGTGCAAGGTCATGCCAGTATCAATAATGTGTCCATAAAGTGCCATGAGATTTATCAAAGTGAAAGCAGGGCTGTTAAAGTCTTGGACGGCCTTGTTATGAACCAGGGTTGATGTGATCAAGATGTCTCAAGTAGAGACGAATGCGTAAAGAGACAGAATAAAGTTCAACATTACTCTATAACTGATCTGACTACCTTTAGCAGAGCGTTGAACTCATTTTCAACTAGCTGCAATGCAGTTTCCCTTAAAAGGTTTAGTTCTAACTGAATGTCTTTGTTAATGTAACTATTTAGGAATTAATAAATACGTCTGCACCTGCTGCCATGTTGCCACTGAGGTGCTTTGACCATAGTACTGTCCCACATAACGTCCAGTGGGCTCTACACGCACAGGAAGACTCACTGAGTGGTGCCATGTGATTTGGGAGGCAATAGTGGAGACTGCTGCCCCTGCAATCCAGTAGTGGATAAATATTGAAGTTGTATTGTTGTGTCGTAAAAAATATTTTTATTTGGTAAATAAAATAGATAGATAAATACATTATAGATAAATAGACTAATGTGGTCAGGAGGAACAAAATGGTGTCTCCATATGGAATCAGGTCTATACCGGTTTTCTTTGTTTTTTAAGAAAGTATTATCAGTAAGGTGTCAGTGGTTGTTTATCTTTAACTTATTCCATTGTGAATGTTCTCGTTTTTTTTCTCTTCTCCCAATGTCAGCTAAATAGTTTACAGCTCAGGTAACTTATTCGCTCTAAACCAGGGGTCCCAAACTCAAATAAGTTGAGGGCCACCATCCAGACTATCATTTCACCGAAGGTCTGCGTCAGCTTTCAGTGTTCAATACAAAAGAAAAAAAAAAAAAATCAGTTCCCCATAGATTTCGTAAAATACAACACTGAACCAGACGGAGACTGTGAACCAGGGTTTTGAGAACTATAGGATTTACCATAAAATGTGGAGAACAAATCTTTAAAATATTATTATAAATTCAACTTTCACATCAAGGTGGGGGCCGCAAAATATGGTGACACCGGCCGCGAATGGCCCACGGGCTGCGAGTTTGAGACCCATGCTCCAAACCAGTGGTTCTTAACCTTGTTGGAGCTACCGAACCCCACCAGTTTCATATGCGGATTTATCGAACCTTACCCCCGACCCTTTAGTAGGGTGAGTTGGTGTGTCTTGACCTCCGCTGTGGTGTCTTGAACTCTGCGCCAGGCTCCACCGAACCCCTGAGACCGACTCACCGAACCCCTATGGTTCGATCGAACCCAGGTTAAGAACCACTGCCCTAAACTGACCGTTTGTTTTTGTCTGTATGAGGCACAGTAATCGACTGGCAGACTTTCTACAGTATAGTCAGTTTACCATAGCTGCTGAGCTACCTAGAAAAGTAAAATGAAGCAACCTAGAAAATGGGCAATGAAGGGAAAAATGGAAAAGTGGAGAAAGTGGGATTGCTCATTGATGAATCTGGAGTCACACACCCTGCAGGGCTGTTCAATGAAACATCTGCCATGGGTGGTGACCTTTGTTTCCACCCACTGCCCTGTGTTCCTGCTGCCATCGAGCAGCACTGACATTGTTAGGGATCTTGGTAGTAGCCCTGACTAAGAAACCTTTCTCTAAACACACTCTATCTGTGCTTTTCATGATTCCCTCGCTGTGAACGCGCATCAGCAGCTGTCACGGTGGAGGCGGGTGCCCGCGTACAGCAGAACCAAGCGCACTCTCTCTCTCTCTGCCTCTGGTTTACTCTCTCTCACTCTCCAAGCGTGGAGATTATGCTGCAGCTACTGGCCATCTTGTGTCACACAGGATGAGACTCTGAAGAGAAATAACCTCGGTCTCAAAAACGGGTTTTCCTTTTTTTTTATTAACAGAACAACCAAGAGGAGAACGACACCGCGGGGGAACCGAAATCACACCAGTGTGCTCGGAAAACACATAGCTGGAGTCGTGGATTATTCCGGAGACATCGTTCTGGAACCATGAGCTGGGGGTCAGAGCTATGGGTAAGTCTGGGTGCACTTGTACCCGCTTCCCCACACGCTGCATGTTCTCTAAGAAACCCGGGAAACGCCTGTGGATGTGAGGGACTCGGCGTTTTCTCCGGTTGCCGCTTAAAACGACGTTAATTCATGCGGTGCTTTGTGGCCGTTGGCCAGCAGGGGGCTAATTTGTAGCGGTTATCACCGGAGCTCCCCTCTCTAACAGCTGTGTTTGTCCTTTTTCTGCTTTAAATTTCATTTTTCGAGCCGTTTGTAGCGCGGTTGTTTATATTAAATGCTCCTAAACACATATATTTGACTGTACGTTCGTTTTAGTTTGAATTTAAGGCAAGTTTCCGGCCAAAACATACAGAAACCCTTACACACCCCCTCCATGCATTACCAACGGTAGCTGCTCCCGCTCTGGTGCAATGTTGTTGGGGCTGTGTCACATAATACACGTCTTCTCTGACACTTGTCTGTTGTTATCATTGAACAAAACTGTAACAAGCTCTAACACAGGAAGGTGAAACGTCTCTCATTTATTTGTCGATCACCGTGCCGTGTTCATTATTGATTCACCCAGAGAGAGATCCATGTACACGAAGCTGGTTTTTATTTACATTCTTCTCCTTGATAAACAGTAATGTCAGTGAAGTCCTGTCACCTGTAGGGTCTAGTGTGCAGACAGTTTTTAATCCAAAGATGTTTGGCACACTTTATAAGGATCATTCAAGTCAACAAAATTATTAATGAGAACATTTTCTGCCCGTCTGGTGTTTCAGTGGTTCCCAAACTGCGGATCGGGGACCAGCACCGGCCCATTGTTCAATTGGAATTGGGCCGCACATAAAAAAATGCATGTTTTACTTTTATAGCATGACAAAAATAGGATGAAAAAAAAGTTAATTTTCCTATATTTAAGCTACAAATTCAGATATGACATTTGAAAGAGTTTATAAAGACTCATATGTTTGTAATATACACTACGTAGAGTGACAGGATAAAAAAAAAAATCAGAACCATCTAAAATTGGCATTGTTGACACTTGAAAAGCACGATTAAAAACAAAATTTTAACACATGATTCGTGACAGCAAATTGTTCAACTGCCCAAAAAACCTTGACTTCATACTTGGCATGGACTGTAGTATTACAAGACGCTTCGGAGACTGATGTTGTGGTTGTCCCAACCAATGTAGGTATAACCTAATCATAGATGTTATTTGCATTATTTGCAGTATATATGGATTTCTTTATGAGGACTTCCTGTTATATTTATGTCCAGTTTTACTCAATTGACTCTGTCACCGTTAATATATATGCAAGGATGAAACAAATGGTCAATTAATGTGACCTTCCTTTTATTGGAGTAACTTGTCAAACTGATTTATCACCACACGCACTGTGTGTTTGACAATTTAATGCATCCCCCTTATCGTCACATTGCCTCCTCCCGTCTATGAATAAGCTATTTTATGAACAACAAACCACTAAATAGTTTTTAAACATCAGTGAAACTTCAGTTTTAATTTTAAGTCAGATATCCATCTATTGTTACTTTAAAAATCACCATAATCAACATCATAATTATTGTGGCAAATAGTTTTATGACACAATTAGAACTACAAGACAATTAAATTGGGCTTTTAAATGTTTTCTAAGTCACATGGCACCAACGCCAGTGTGCAACACTAGAAAACAAAATCTGAGATCTGGATTCGGGCTGCTAAAAATGTACGTCTGTTTACACTAGTTTACTTCAGATTTATTTATTTTTACCACTGCAAGATAAATTACATTCTGTTTATAAATAATTCAGACACTCCAAATCTGGAATTTACTTGCATCTCAAGTTTACTAAAGTGTTTACATATTAATATTGGCTCAGGTTTAGCAGACAGAACTTTCCTTTGCAACTCTAGACAACAAACCTGCACCATGCATGACCTTACTGCCATAAATTCCAGTGCTATGATGTCACTGCCCCCACCCCCCACCTTCCCTCAGATCAGGTTGAATTTACAGTACAGGGATATTGTGGTATCCCTTACAGAGACTGTATACTGTACAGTTCCTATTTCCAACGGAGTTACACATATAAGGCCCCTAAAAGACACAGTAGGTGATAAAGATTACAAGACTGTGTCAAACTATTTTTACAACTTGATAATTAGCACCTATGGCAAGAAGAATCTTTGCTGTCAGGGTTTTGTTGCAGTGACTCGTGTTGTCATTTTGTTGTGGAATTGACGGCGCGGAAAATCCTTCCGTCAGCTGCATGTGTGCTGAAAGACAGTGGTGGACACTGGCAGCTGGGGTGGTGGTTTACTGTCACCAGATTCACAGCTAATCCAAAATAAAAGATAAGGAGGGAAATGTTTGTGTTTAAATAACTTCAGGATGCTATTTGACTGTTTTCTATGCACGTCGTATATATGTTCATTGCTGGCATACTCTTACTGTTTGGATACACTATCATTGCTGGGATTGCTGTGCAAAAATGTTGGTTCTAAACATAAACATGGAGTCAAAAATGACAGCCCAGTATGAGTTTAGGAGACTTAACTTGAAGTCAGATGCCCGGTCACACTTAGCACAAGACCAGTAAGTAAGTCTACAGCTGCTAAGATGACTGACACAAGTACCGAATGGATTTCAAGAGTGGAATAATTAATATTGTTGAGGATTACAACCTTTGAATATCAAAAGCCTAGTAATGTGCTTCAGGATTCAGAACGGTGAACAAAGTAGTCTATTAACTCTATGAAGCTAAACCTTGAGGTTTGTTTTTTTATTTTTTGTTTCTGACGGATTAATATCTTTAGTTAAATACTAAAAGAGAACAAATTATTTTTTATTTTTGTCAACTTTAAGAAAGTTTGTTAATCTAGATTTATGATTAATGTATATCTAATCTCTAAAATATCCAAATAAGTGATTAAACTGTTAGATATATAATATTTTTGTTGTATTATTCACCACACCAGGGCTGTAGAAATATTGTAAAACTTGTCACAGGTCCATGGTAGTGAAGTAGTTGTGGACTGTTGCTCTACAAGACAAGCAGGAGCATGTTTTATTTACTCAAACTTGTTTTGTGAAGTTTAAATACCGCTGTATGTATACAGCCACAGCTGTTTTTTTTCCCCCCAGTGTTTGCTATACAGAATGTTCTGTAGTTACTGATCTCTTCACACATAGTGTTAACCACTTTCCCTGATAGTGCTGTTTAGAAAAGTAAGTTAATAGTTAAAGTTGTTATTATTTTTGGTTAGATTTGCTCCCTCACCCAATGGCTGATCAGCCTGGAGACGGTTGAATGTAGGAGTTGGTTTTCCCTTCTCAGTAAAAGAGGAGGTGGAGGCTCTGCCTTGGATTCTCCAGTAATGTACCTGTTCCAGAGTTCACGGACCGAACCCTACATTCTTCAAATTTCCCCTGCGTTGTCAGTGAATGTCTGCTTTACTTACTGCACTGCTCCACTGAGAAACACTCAGGCTCAGCTAGTCATACCAGCAAACACAAGCAAGAAGTCTGGAATATTTTGTAGGAGTTTTAGCTTATTTGCTAAAAATGTATTACAGAGACATGCTGTTTTAACAATGTGAGTAAAATCCAGATATTTGTTTCTTCAATCATAGTCACAAAGCTGTGAATTCTAAGTTGTTATCTGCAGGTGGTTGTAGCCACAGGAAATGACACACAGCTTTAAATCCTGCTAGCCTAGAGAGTATAATATCTGCCTTCGATACTCATAACGTTGAATGGTCTATTATATACCAAAAGGTTTGTGCAAACAAATGTAAACGTGCACTTTGACACAGCAGAAGTGAAAAACAGCAAACAACAGAAAGAGGTACCATGGAAACCACCAGTACCATCGTCACTTACGTACTTTCATATCACTTGCAAGATCTTTTTTCAAGAGACTAAAAATATGAATTGAAGGCACGGCTTTTGTCACTATTGATCAGAGCTGGAGGGGATGAAAACGGTTTCTAGAGACAATGCCTGATTTAAGATAGTGATCCAGTGAGCCAAAACGTCTGCAAAAGCTTAGGTTGAGTGTCTCATACCCTTTTAAAGGAAAGTTGTTTAAATAGGGCAACAATATCGGCAGTTTTGAGGTATTTCAACTTCTGGGATGAAGCCAGAAGCAGTTGTGCAGTCGAAGTTGTAAATTTAAGACCACCAGGTAGCTCTTTTGCTAGGTGGTTGTTAATCTGTCGAGCTGATACATGGAGAAAGTGCCAGTTATAGTAGTTTGAGTATTGTTTTGTTACCTGGAAACAGGAGACAGCTTTAATCGTCAGTTTTTTCAATAAAAATGTTGATGTGATGTTACGTTTGGCTCCCTGTTGAGGCATATGCTATAACTAGATTGATGAATTTTTTCCACACATAATTAATGGCTTAATTTTAGCTTGAAATCATTTATTTATTTATTGAGATAGTTCTTTCTGTTCACACAATCTTTTGATTTGAATATGTTTTCAAATATTTATATGGTCATCTTGGGTGCAATTTTCTTATTCATTATACATATTTATTAAATGAGTCAATATTAACAATAAGTTCATAATTATGCAGATTTCTTTAGGTACTGTGTTAAGTACTTTTCAATCTCAAATCAAAAAATGACAAAACTCAGCTGACTATATCTAATCACATTGTAGTACCACCTACTTTAGGGTTAGATTTTACTTGCGATTAGTGGTCTCTGTGTTGACATTTGAAGAATGACACATCTCTCTTGTTCTTCCTGTTGTTTTTTCTGCGAAAAAGGAGACTAAGTGAAATAACACTTTAGCGAAAGCACAACTGATCTGGTGAGTTTGTGATAACAGAGGTCTGTTGTGTTTGAGTCGAAAAAACCCACCACATCATATGATCAAATGACCGAGTCTTTAGATGAAAAGAAAAATTGTGTGAGTCACCATGAGGAAACGAGGACACTTTTAGGTAAAATCTGCACAGTTCACTTCAAAGCACTGAATACTTTTGGTGCAGCATCATCACATTATGATTATTGGCTTTACAGTACTCCTTCTTTGTTACCATGATAATGATGATGGTCACAGCCAAAATATTTCAGAACCACGCAGCAGCAACAACAACGACAACAACAGCAACCCTTTGTGTTGGATTTTCAGAGCAGTGTCTGGAGTGTCTTAGATTGGTTGAACATTTGTCTTCTTTTGTCTAAACAGAAGACAAACAATCAACATCGCATGTCTCCTCTGTGAAGTGGCCTGTGGCCGTAGAGTAAGAGGTGCTCAAATCGAGGCCATGAAGAAGGAAGTTCAGTGTGGTAGAACATGTGACTGAAAAAATTAAGTTAGTGGAAATTTCCAGTGAGTTATTGTTAACTCTTCACACCTTTGTCCTTCCAACAACAACTAGAAACTGATGAAGTTCCTCAGTTGAGGAATGAAACGTCTCTCAAGAAGAAGTCCTGTTGCTTGCAACTAAAGCCTTTTTGGAGTTATTGTTGTCCACTAGATACTTGCAATACATTCATACATTTATTTTCTTCTGCTGGTCCGCTGTACGGTTGCAGGTGCAGCGTGTATCACCCAAATCACAGTACACCACCTTATGAGTCTTTCCGAGTCGGTGGTGAGCCCACAAGTTATGTGGGTCGGAAAGGTGCTATGCTCAAAGCAACTCAGTGGCACCTAGCACCTGGTGGATTTGAACCTGAAACCTTGCAGAACCAAGTCCCCTTCCTTAACCAGTAGTCCACCACTGCCACTTGCAATACATTTTCATCTATATCATACAATGATGCATGAAGTGAACTCAAAGGAGACGAACAAAGGGTTAAATAGGTAGTTCACAATAGATGGACAGTGTGAAAGTTGATTTTTAAAAAAAAAAAACAGAGTACAATCTTGAGATGTTACAATGTTGGTTGATGAACCTGGGATCAATCTCATACTCATAGAATTGTATCTAAATGAGCATAGTTGCTCTGGTCACCTGACTTTGCTACTCATAGAGTGAAGTGTCTCATTTACCTAGGTCCTGATCATAGATAGAGATACGATCTGTGCCACTTGCTATGCCAAAACAATAGGAATTGTGCGTAGACATGCAATTACTTGCCTTACAACCACAAACTGAGTGTTATTTTTTTTAAATTTAGGATAATAATTTGAAACCTTTGTGCTTTTACCTTCATGTGTTATAAAGTTGACACACCTAGACAGTTTCACTCACTGATCATGAGGGGAATTTGGGAAGTGGCTATTTTGTATTGTTCCAGGCTGAGCTTCACACTCTTTAGGTGCCGAGAAAGTGTATTATTTTCTGTTGCAATATTTGATGAGGCAACATGGAAAAAGCAGAGACTCTTTTCAAAGAACAACAACTCAAGGTGAGTTTTTTGTGGAGATGGCTCATGGTCCAGTGTGATCTCCAGTGTGTAAGATGAGGGATTGGAGGGGACTATGTTGCCACCAGGGACACAATATCTAGTTTCTGATCTTAGTTTAACTCCGTCGCCCATCGACCCCAGGGTAATGTTGAAGAGAAAGTGTTCCCGTGTAGAGGAGTCTGTTAAATGTCAATTGTTTACTCTTGTGTCTTTAAGTGTTGGGGGGCACAGCCAGTCAGGTTGAGTCAAAATGGTTCTGTCTACGTGTGAAGTTCTGTGGTGCGTGCAAAACATTGAGATGCCATGACTGATACTTTGAGATGAGACATTCTGGGTCTGTACAGAGTTTGTTTTTTTCCCCCCCGTCCTGTTTGTCATTGTGACTCAGACTTCTCCAAGGTTTACCCTCATTCTCTGTTGCTCACTTGACAATTGGGCCACTTCAAACCTGAAACAGTTTGTTTCACTATGATAATTGGGCGTCGGGGGGGGGGCGACAGGGGGAGTCCTGGGGTGGCCAAGACATGAACCATCCTTTACTCAACACCAGAGCAAACATGTGACTCAGTCAAATTCTCCCCTTTTTCTTGACCCCTCTTTCTTTAGGTTCTGTGACAGGAGTAAGAGATGAAAAGGTCCACTTTTAATATGAAGAGCCCTGGCTGCACCCTAGTGAGCAAAGACTAGGAACAAAGGGTGATGAAGGGTGGGGGTAGGCAGGGTATTTAAATAGCGAGGGTTTTACTGTATGTAGATGGGGTAGGTTAGATAGGCCGCCCTTTAACATGTAAAAATGAAATGAACAACCTTGAGTTTTAGTTTTGTATATATGTCTCATGTCAGTTTACCAGATCCAATCACTTTATGTTGGACAGTTGAACAACTGTTGTGTCACTTCCTCTTTACTTAGAGAGAACCAGCTTGTCACCTAGTCCAACAAAAGACAAGAACGACTAGTTACTACACCACACCAACTGCCCTTGTCCTTTTTTATTGTCACCATATTTTCCTCTTTCATCTCTGCTGATACTGACACAGTTCCTATCACTGTTGAGCTGCCATTTCTCTTGAAAGTCTTCCATTGTCTCCTGATCACTGGACAATTGCGTTAGCCAAAGTCAACGTCACATGTTTTATCTCAGGTTATATCATTGATCAATGTTGTTCAGGAACAATAGAGTTTAGATGAACATGTTATCGCTGTGTTCGCTGTGATCTTTTATTTTTTTTTTTTACAAAATCTTTGAAAGTGGTACTATTTAATAATCCTGATAACAATCCTGATATAAAAACTAAGTACTCTCCACAAAGTAATAATTCCAGATTATTTTTCACTCTATTCAGTCCTCATAAGTATGTGTATTTAGTATGTGACAGCATCACATTTATAGTCGCAATCAATATTTGACCATTCCTTGAAAAAGTTTGTATTAAAATATGAGGATAATTGATTTGTTACCTAATGGCCGCTTCATAGAACCACCTTTAAAACAGTGCATTTCTCACTCATCACATTGTACTTTTTACTACCAGAGTTGCATACATTCTGTTCCCTCTGCCGCTCTTCTCATTTCCTCTGTCTACCTTATGTATTCAGAGCATTCAGTCACAAGTTCCTGTTGGCGAAAAAAGTTGTTTCAATATACTTATATCAAATGGTATAGCACTTGCAGTACAATGATTATACCTCTAAGTATATTCAACTTCATTTTTACAGTTTTTAAATGACAAGGTAAATTTCAGATGTAGTTAGTTGTGTACATTTTTTTTTATATTTCTTTTGCAGCTGCTAGCTTTGTATCATAATGTGGGGCAGTTTAGGTGCAAATTGCCTAAAAGGAAGTGTGGAATGCGATTGGGAAGTAATTCACCTTCCATAAGGAAGTGATCTTGGCAGAGTATGCACTTATACCTCTAATCATACTAATACTAATACTATTACTATTATACTTAATAATCTGCTACAAAACTTATTCATTGCTTTGCAGTAAATAATATAAATGCCAATGTCTTCCTTTGAGTTGTTAAACTAGAGAAAATACAGCAACTGTATGACTTGTAAAGTCTATTGAGACAAGGCATAATGCGGACCCTAGAGTACAGTAATAACATATAGTACATAATATATGTGGACACAGAGCTTTGTTCCAGAGTCCATGTCTCTGTCATTGTTATGGAATCCCAGGGTTTACCTCCTGGGCACGATCAAATTCCAGTGGACGGTTGGCACCTTCAAGTTGGCCCAACTCTTCCACGAAAGTTTAAGCAGTCGTGGAGACTGATGACCCTGTGACTTAATTATCATTAGTAAGACATAGACTTTGTAGAACCAGGAATTAAACGGGAGCTGGATTTAGTAAAGGAAAAATATCACAACTGTCAGGATCCATGGGAGTAACATGCAAAGTCTCAGACAACCTATTTACGTACATGAAGTGTTAGAGTGAAATATACCGCCATGTGTTGATGTAAAACATTTTCTCATTAACATCCATCATGTGTGCCAACACTGTTAATTATAAACTGTGTCTGTGAGAATATTTTCCTTCCAAATTCCACAAGATCAAAGTCAGTTGCCCATATATGTTTTTTCAGACGAGAACGGTAATTACGGAGGTGTCATTTTGACCCACACCAAAGGAACATGTATTTTTCTGGTCCTTCAATGGGAAATGTGTCCTTCAGCCTAAATACTGAGTGCATTGCATGAGTGCCTACACACAAGAGTCACTGGAATTTTAGATACCGGTACTTTACAGTACAGGGGGAAACTGAGTTGTGAAGTTTTTTTACAGCAATACTATAGTCACAATATTTTTTTGAAATGTTTTCAGATGGAGACAAGCTTCATCAACCAACATTTTAATTTCTCAACATAGTAATCTTCATTCATTAATCTTCATCTGCTTGTGCGTTGGGCAGCCCTTCAATGGGTGGTGAGCCCATTGGAAATTATGTGTGTCGGGATGGTGCTGTGCACCTCAGTGCCAACCTACTACTGGAATCGAACCTCAGGCCTTGCAGACCCAAGTCCACTTCCTTTACCTCTAGGCAACACATCTTTTTAGTTTGAACTACATACCCAGGGATGGCAATTTTCCGATTGAAAATGAATTTGGTCATTTTTGTGAAACGTCCAAATCCGTTGAGAAAATTTTAAGGGGGGTGAGGTACCTATATTTATTGCTGTCACCAAAGATGCGGTCATTTTCGCGTCAAAATTGTACCGAAAAACATTGTTTATCTCTCTTGAACGTTAAAGTAGCTAAAGTCGGAAGTAAAACTTATGCAGCATTTTGTAAACGGAGCTGTGATTGGCTACTAAATATAGAATCCACCACTGAGAATGTACGTTTCATCTTTCATGATCCGCCATTTGTTTCAAACAACAATAAAGCCATATTTTTCCGTGGAAAATACGAGGTTTTTGATGCATGACCAGGAGGCATCATTGTCAGAAATTGAAAGAGATGTTAAAAATAAGTTCCGCTGGGAATGGCTCGAACGAAAAGTGACAGTGACAGTGAAAATTAGAAAGAAAATCAAGGAAATAAGCATTGACATTCTTTATGTGAATTATTTCAAGAAGTGAAATTATAGGATTGACTTTATAGCTTTAATTCTGGCTCTTCTGGATGTGAAAATGGTAGTATTCAGTAAAGTTGAATGTTTCATTGAATTTTTTTGAATTTTATTGATATTTTCATAATATTAATTTCAGGAAAATACTGCCTTATTTGCTTTAAAAATGGGTGTAAATGCATAAAAACCTTCAACCTGCCAGGCTTCGCCCTGGACCTGACTTGGACGCCGCTGGCCCCCAAGACCCCCAGATATCAGCAGCTGAAATCAAAATTTCCTGTTGCCATCCCTGTATACCATATCTTTATATATATAAAAAAAAACTAAAAAAGTTACATCAACAATGTAACTTGTTGATCCTTTGGCACTGTCCTATCTTGAGCTGCCTCTTTAACCCTTTGTCAGCCTTAAGAGCTCACAACAGATTATCACAGTCTCATGTCCCATGATATTGAAAAATGTATTGCAAGTGTGTCAAAGTTGCCACGGTCCTTTCTTTTGGAGAAAAAGTGTTGTATAAGAATCACAGATCTTTATCCTTCACAAAGAACAAAAACAGCTCGATAGAAACAATGGCTGCCGTGTCTTTGTTGGCTCAGCAGGATTAACTACAGGGCAGCCCATTGGGTGGTTAAGGTAGAGCTAACGGAGGTGTTCTAATCAGATTAACGAGAGCCTCCTGCGCTGGTCAAAATACTTCTTCCATTCTCTTTCGTACACTCCTAACGGACTTGTCTCTGGCCTGTTTTTGCGTTGGTAAAGAATTTGTCAACCGATGGGAGTTATCTTCTTGACTTTATTTACAAAGTTGGATTAAATCTCTTTAAGTTCGCGTCAGTCGTCGATTCACCTGCATGACCATGTTGCGTAGAAAAAGTGAATTTTGGGATTTCCTGGACGGCGTCTCTTCGTTTGTATCCGAAAAGGAAGGGTGGAATAAAGAGGTACAGTTGAGCCCTTATGAAGACTATCTCCAGTTGCTACTGCAGATGAAAATGGCAAGTGATGTAAGTGACAAATCTTCTGGTCTTTTTATATGTTTAAAAAAAATATTAGTTATCTCATGTTGGTCCATATTGGGAGGTCAAACAAGTAAGGAGATATAAGTCGTAAGCAGTTTGTCTGAAAAAAGATGGCTGCTGTGGCTAATAGATGTGCCTGCCACAGATTATTCAAACTAAGATTGGATTACAGGAAGTATCAAAAACTGTTTCAATGTAAATTAGTATATCAGTGATCAATCTTCCAGTCAAAGTGACTCAAAATGTTGTTGTAATTGTCCGTTGCTCAAGAGCCACACACCATTTTCTACTGGTGACTCTCACTTGGCCGTATCACAAATCTTTTAGTGACACAGACAGGGCCAGACGTATCGAATAGCAACTGACTGCATGTCGAGGCGGTGAGTGTCAGTCAAAATAAAAAAAAAAACTCTGTTCCACGACATGAGCGCGATACACGGGTGTGTACACCAAGATATAATCTAAGATTTCAGGGAGCAGAGGCGTTGTTTCTAAAAATATCTATTTGGCATCTAAACAAGAGCTCCTACACGTAAGGTCACTCACTGGCCCGCACAGCTGTTCATATTCTGCATGGGCACTTCACTGTCCTTACATTGACAGGCATGCTAGGTTTTTATAGATGTTTAAGGATTGGTCGCATGACCTTTGAGAAGAGATGGTAAATATCTCTAAATCTCTAAATGGGCAGTTGGTGGCCTAGTGGTCAGGGAAGCGGACTTGGGTCCACAAGGCATGCGGTTCGAATCCCCCTACTGCCAAGGTACTGCTGAGGTGCCCTGAGCGTGGTATCGTACCCACACGCTCCTGGGACACTGTGTCAGCCAGCAGCCCCCTGCTCACTACGATAATGGGTTAAATGCAGAGGTTTGATTTCCTGAAAGATAATCCAGAGGGATTAATTAAAAGTTCTAAAAGTTAAATAAAAATGTTATCTAGTTTAGTCAACTGGCTTTGGATTTTCAATGTAACTTGTCGATCTTAAAGAAGATCATATACATAGAGAGAGACTAGTAATAATAAAAACATACTTTTCAAATTTTATAATATTTTTTAATATTTCTGTGATTTGCGCAATGTGTTGTTTAGCAGTATAAGACAAATAAACTTAATTGTCATTGAGAAACTCAAATTGAAAAAAGCCTGTGGGCAATGTTTCTCTGACTAAAACAGTTGTCATCAGTCCCTGTTTATGAGTTTTCTTTTTTAATGTGCTTGTGTCAACTGTGTTTTTGTGACTTGTCTCTGACACAGCGGTCACTCTGGGCCACGGTGCCCTTGTTCTGCTCCTCTTTCCAAAGGACAAAGGCCTTTGTGTGTCCAAGAGAGGGCTTGGCATCTCCCCCAAATATTTGTTCTTGCTGCCTAACACCCACTGCTGTAAAATACAGTGAAGCACTGCATTGATCAACCCAAGCATGGCACCAGATTGCAGTGGTTTGCACAATCTGAGCTCTGGGTTGTCACTAAAAGAACAACAACAGACTTTTTTAGTGAGTTTTTTTTTTTTTTGAAGTTTTCCCAAAGCTCAGCTTCGGGGAAGAGGGGATTTAATTCCTAGAAAGGGACTCAGTCTTATACTGTTCTAAGTTGTGTTCACAATTTTTAAAAACGACATTATGAACTTCCTGCAGGGATCACAGTAAATTGACTAACCGACAGACATCACTCAGTTGTGGTAGCATCTGATTTGAATAAAACAAATACGTCAGGTCTTCCCAGAGGATGTTCAAAATAGCCTAGAAAGCAAATACAAACACTCACAATACCTTTATTGCATTGCAGTGCTGTGTGAAACAGTGATAAAACAAAGTCTGTGCAGTACAACCCAGGTCGTTAAACGTGGTGATTTTTGTTTGCCAGATTTTTAGATGTTTTCAGATGTTTTGAGCACGTAGCCCACAGTCCACCACAGCCAAATATCCTCGTCGCCTCTTACTCAAGACATTGAGGGGAAAAAGACAAAAGCATCTTCAGATCTCTTGTCCTATTGTGGTTCCTCCCGGAGAACATCTGCACCTTCTGGTGCCGTGGGTTGACTCCTACTAGTTTGGTGTTTTGCCCACTTGTGGCTCAGCACGTTTCCTGCCTTGTGCTAGATTTCCTGTAACACCAATTGGTTCAGATTGCAAGGTGTCAACCAATGCAGAGATTGGCTGGATTGTTTCTTCAGAGGTGCAAAAACAGAGCAACCCCGCCTCCCCCCCATGCGCACATACACACACACACACACACACACACACACACACATAGCTGTCTGATGTGACTTTAATCATTATGTACAAAGATGGTGTAATCCACAGGCAATAATAATTGTAACAATGATAAGTAGTATTTTAATTTGTGTGTAGTACTTTTGCATTTGTTTAGAGTAGGGGTCTCAAAGCCATGGCCCGAGGGCCATTTGTGTCCCATGGAACGATATTTTGTCGGCCTGCACCTGGCTGTGAAAGTTAAATTTGTAATAACATTTTGTAGATTTGTTTTTCACATTATATGGTAAATCCAATAGCCTTCTGGTTAAGTGTTGTATTACACAGAACCACCTGGTTTAGAGAAATAAATCTTTGTAATCATTAACCCACTTCCACAAATTACCCAAATTGCATGTCCATAGTTCGTATCACAATGTGTATCACTGCACATACTGTATATAGTGCATTTATACATAATCAGGGAAATGGTGCTGTCCAGTTGTGTCAGTGCATGACACAACTGGAACGGGGTAGTTTATATGACTGTATGTTACATTTATTTTTTGGGTAGAACGCGGTTCTTTATTGTTTGCAAATCAGATATTTAATTGGTTACTGTGTTTTTTTTTTTCTGTGACCTCAGCTCCACTTTCACCTAAATATTTATTCAAGGAAAAAAGTTGACGTTGTGACATAACACAGGATTAGTCCGAAAGTATGTAATTTTACCATGTCGTAGAAGACAGGTTACTGGTACTGGTTCTGTGGTAGGTGCGACCTATAATGGTGGCATAATAATGTGCATTAGTTCAGATTAACTTGGGTTCCAACATAATCCCCATCAGCTATCTGGAAAGGGTGGAGGCCAGGAGGCCGATCCTTACAACAAGCATTTATTTGTTGATTCACGGCAGATTGTGGACAGACATAAATATCTGGTGACCGTTAGACACATCCTTTCATCTCACTTTGAATCCTGTTTCTCATTTTCCGGATAATAAAAAAATATTTTGTCAGTAGTTTTGTTTATTTTTCTTCTTGTACTACCGCAAAAGTACACACATCACAGTGAAAGGGATTGTGTCCTGAAATAACAAGTCTAGTGCGGCGGGTTCATCCCCCACTTATCCTCTCCTGCAGGAACAAGGTCAAGTGTCAGAGGCACCAGATGACTGAATGGAGGTTGAAGCAGAAGCTGGACTCATTATTCTTTGTCCAGAAGAAGAAGTAGGAGCAGGGTTTACAGTTAGTTTGATACACATTTATCCAACAGTGTATCAGCTTCGGGTTTAGGCCTGTAATGGTGCTTTTTTTTTTCAGTTTCACTATCAACTCACCCTATTTCCATTGAAAACATTTACCATCACTTATAGTCTAAAGGTGTGGAGGTTGTGTGAAGTGCATCTGCCGCACAATGTTTACTGGTTGTAACCACAGTGTGAAGTCTCAGTGTTAAATATAGACTCCTAAATGACTGTAGGTGCCGATATGTGTCCCAATCATTTCTGGTCAGAGTAAGATGACCTTGTGCTAGACTAGGACGCTCCCACCGCACTAATGCTACTGGGATTTGCTCATAGCTTCTGCACTGATGACCTTTAGAAGATCAGTGAAGATGGCATCTGTCCTTGACAGCTTTGTCCAAGACAGAAAGAGACATGAGAATCAAATAAACTAAAGCATGGTCAATATCTTCTAATAACTCCCGTCAGTAGTTTAAATCAACCCAATGAAAATTCTGATCATCAACACCAATCAATCTCATATTGCTGACTCATGCAACACAATTACCATGTTATGAAGAGAGTAGAAATAGGATTTTTGATTTGGGTGAATACTTGAATAATCCATGGCATTGCAAGTTGATGTACAGTTCCTGGAAGCTCCGTCTTTCATCCAGCTGACCAACCATATTGTCCTTACAGTGAGCGGTCAGTTATTGGATGTAGACATGTCTGTCCTGTGGCACATGTAAATGTAAATGTGAATGTAAATAATAAGAAATTTGACATACTATATCTTTATGAGACATTTATTATAATTTAGCTTTTCTTGTATATTAGTAATTCCAGATTTTTTTTTTAAAATCCATCCACACTTTATTCTGAATGTTCCAATCTAGTCAGTCAATTCAACAAGTTAAAAAAAAAGTTTCTCAATGCATTTATTAGCTTTCTATTCTAGATTCAAAAAAAACTTTATTTATCCCCAAAGTCAAGTCAAGGCCCAGTTGTGCAGCATAAGATGGATAGATAAGATAGATCAAATAAAATAATGAAAAATAAAATAATAGTAGTAATGATAATAATGATGATAATAATAGAATAAAGTGAGCTTGTACAGTAATAACAATGAAAAAAAAACAGTATATACACAGTATATATCTTTAAAACAGTGCAAAAGTACAGGCGTATAGTGACTAAGTGGATGTTATGCTATGTTAACTTAAGCTAACTTACACATTTAGCAATCTTATAGAGAATGCTAGAGAAAATATAGTCTTTATCCCATCTTCAGTGGTTGTATCCTGTAATAGCTACTAATAAACATAATAAAATGAAGATCCCTGACTGGCCCAGGCCTTACAAGTGTCTCCCATGCTTTAATGGAGACTTTCTGGGTTTTTAATATCTTCCTCCTCCTGGTTTATAATTTATTCATTTGCTCTCTCAGCCTCTCTCTCTTGTTGCCCGGGGAATGTGTTGTGTGATGTATTTTCCATTTCACTGAAGCAGCTGCCTCTTCACTCCTGTCTGATCTCAGCAAATATGATCCCACTCTCTGTGACTCATCATGCTGTTGCTTATCTTAATGTTGTGATGGGGTTTTTTTTAGGATTACGTTTAATTTTATAAACATATAGTAATTTTCTTGGGTAAAAAAAGAGGGCAGTGATAGTTTTGGAGCCCTCCCTGCAGCATCCAATTCTAATCCCCTCCCACGTAATCCCGCCTCTTCTGTCATTTCTTTTCCTTTCGAAACCCCCTGCCTCTGTTTTTCCACTCCCTCTCTCTGTCTCTCTGTCTCTCTCTCTCTTTTCCTATCCACTTCTGCCATCCCATTTAGTCCACCTTACGCCTGATGAAGCATTAAGCTGTGGGCAGCCTCAGCCACAGCCTCACATTCAGATTGTTGTGTGTTTACGTGTGCTGCATGGGAGCCTCCCTTTCTCTCTGGGATTTTTTTTGGCTCTTCCCATACTTTTGGGAATCAGTCGCTACAACTCTACACAGTTTTTTTTTTCCAGCGCGTGGGAGTGGGATCAGCACATATTGTTTGCTCACACCAAACAATACACTTGGACACCTTGGAGATGGTTCTGAGGAGCCATCTCTGACCTAAACTTGTCCTTATTTTTTTATTTTGTGGAATCGTAAAAAAAAAAAAAAAAGATAAACATTGTATGGATTTTTCTGGCTTTTGGAGGGTTTCAAACTAAAAAGACGTTGGAAAAAGATGGTGCCCCCACAAAGAAAGGTAATCTGAGTTGTGTGAGTGTGTGGAGGAGTGTGTAGGAAAGAGGGCTTGGTTTCGTGTGGCTGCAGTGACCTGCGCTGTTCTCAAGACGTGCTGGGGTCTATTGATTGTTGTAGATTGGTGTTGTTGATCATAATGGCCACGTGGGTCTGACTGTAGGAATTGAAAGGAAGTAGAAGAAAGCAGGAAAGTTTTAACACAGAGACATGTCTGTGGTGCTGAGGTGATACCCCGCCATGTCATTATTATTAAAACAGCTGTTTCCTAGCCTGCCATCAATAAAGTACTATTATCTATCCAATGTAGGGCTGCTGGTTTATCTCATCATTCTACCAGTGAATGGCCTGCTGATGAATGATTACTCATTGAAACCGACTAACAGTGCAGACTGGACCTCCACCCTAACCCATGCACTTTCTATTGTCTATGTTGAGTACTTCAACAGAGAGCAGATTCACTTGCAGACACAGTTTCAATGGCCCAAACACTTGTTTATTGTGCTTAACTCTATCTTTGCCCCAGAGCAGAAAAACTCTCAGTCAAAAATAAAATTACCTGAAAGCTGTGCTCCTCTGTGCAGTCTTACTGTCACCACCAAAACCATTTCCTGTATTTTTTTCTTTTATGTACTGGTGCTTGATGCAGAGATGAGTAGCTAGAGCATCTACTGCAAAGTTTTTGCTCAGTTCTTCAGTAGCTTCATGTGCTTCTTGTGTCTTGCCAGAGGATCTTTTTTAGCTGAAAGAGGATCAAGTCATGGTAGAGGAGAGGATGGGGGATTGTTGGAGCTACACCAAGGTCATTTTGCGCCACGCTTCATGTTTTTGATTATACCTGTTGTTAAAAAGTGTTCTTATGACTGCCGGTAAATACAAGCATGTGTGCAGCTGGTAATTGATATACCAGCTGATGTTCCGATATGATGAAATGTATAGAATGACCTCAGCTGACTAGTGGCTCGTTTTTTTTTTTTCCTCAGCCTTGCTCTAACAGCTGCATTTGGTTATCAGAAGTTAGGCAGCGGGGGCCCCTGAGTGTTTCTCACAGAATTAGATTCCGTACACACTGATGAATGACACAACTGGGGCTCTGGTGAAATATGTGTCTGCACGCCTTGTGGAGTAATATTTGAGTAAAACCTTCCTTTTCTCTGTGTATCCTCGTTGACCATATGCACTTGTTTTTATCTTATTGCCTTTGCAACTACTAATGCTGTTGGAGTTTTTTTTAAATCTGCGGACTTTGAGGGAGACCATAGATCAAAAACACATTCAGGATGTCAAAAGAATTAAATTGAGCTACATCGGAGATCGTTGAGGACAGCGTCCATGATGTCTGATGTCTGAACTGTACTCCGGAGAGCGCACAAATGCTTTGTTTGGATCACTGACCGTGAATAAGCTCTGACATATATGTCTATGCTCCACTGCTCTGGAGGCCAGATGAATAGTTCCAACATTTAATGAGGCACAAAGCTGATGTTAAGATCAGCCTTTTTATTACTACTATAAATTTTGTCTTCTGCAGTGGACAAGTGACTTGTTTATGTTATTTATTCCCCTTTACTACTTTCTATTTAGTTAAAAGAAGTTCAACAGTCTTAAGGTTAATAATTGTCTGCAAGTGGCAGGTTAATGAGTTGCCTAACTGCTGTCTCTTCTCTTTGCAGGATCAATTTGAGAACTTGGAGAAGCACACACAGTGGGGAATCGAGTTTGTGGAGAAGTATTCGAAATTTGTCAAGGAGCGATCAGAGATCGAAATCAACTATGCAAAACAAATTAGGTGAGTGCTTGCTGACATTTCCCGTGCCCCGATTTCAGCAAATATTACTCATCCATGTTACTTGCACAGAACTCCCCCATCACCTCGCTGCAGGATGTGTCCTACCCTCGTGTCTTTGAAACAAGAGAAAGAAGCCTGACTCGCTTATTATGCACCCGATCGTGACCTCACACTTACCTCTAGAGAGGGAAACTGAAATTGAATTTTTTACAAGAGACACAGGAGGCTGCGATTATGAACATTTAAAATCTTTTTTTTTTTAATGGTTTATCTCCATTATTTTAATGTGAATGTGTCATAAACAGAGCAGAGTAAGAACAGGTCGGAGACAGTTTCCTCTCTGTTTCCGTACAGCCTGTTGTTGCTGGGTTGTGTCCAGACAAGAGGAAGTCAGGTTGCAGGAAGGGGGGGTGGGTGGGTATAAAGGTGGAGCCTGTGTTACCATGGAGACAAGAAGATATCAGTGATTTCAACCTCGTGTCTGACCCAGATTTCTGTATATCCCCCTACAATCACTGTTGTTGGCGCCGCCTCTTCAGTGTAGCGTTGATGCAATCACAGCTTTTTAAGGGAAGTGATGTGATCATGAGCGGTATTCATCCTCTGGGGTTTCTGCCATCCTAATGTGCAGTGCTAGACACTAGCATTCCTAAACTCTTTCTCTTAAAAGAGGTCACTGCAATATGGCTAATGCTTTAAGTATTGACTCTGACCTGCCCACCAAATCCCTTCACCCTGTTTAAAAAAGCCTAGTCAATACTATTAAGCATTTGCATAGCAACCCCCATCACAGACCTTTGGTTGACCACTCCGCTGGGAGTGCGTTTGACTTTCAACCAATCAAGGATCGTCATGCATGATATTGAAGACCTTTGAGAGTCGAAATCTAAACCTAAAGACATATGGTTACTGATCATTTTACACGTGTCTGCTAGCACACAACCTTATTTGGATGTTTTTACTCATATCATCATTAGTTATTGTTCAATAAATAACTTTCTGCAGACGACATGCTGTGTTATTTCATTACAATATAACACATATATTAACAGGTCAGCGTTTTTCCACAGTATGTTTATTAAAAGGACAGGAAGGTACTGGTCTTGTTGACAGATAGTCTTTTATAGAACTGCAGCCCACACAGATGGTGCGGATGTTTTCATCAAGCGTGTCATCTGGCTGACAAACACACACACACACACTAGTACACACCGTTACAAAATGTCCACATTAGCAAACCCCATCAGAAATAAGGAAGTTAGGACACTTGAACAGGATGTGATGACTCATGAGGGTTTCCTGAGCTCTGAAGACTTTTTTTTTGTAGCCCAAAAGATATTTAATCCAACTGTCAAACGTAAGCCCAAAGGCATTTGGGATATGTCATAAAATAATAGTTTGTTGGATTGATTTGATTTCAGTTTTGAAGGGATGCGAGTGATATCCTGTTAGTGGAATTATCTTTCTTTTTCAGTCTTTCATAGGGGATGCATAAGTAGAATTGTTGGTAATAATGTGCTGATTCCCTCAGGGAAAGAAATACATATGTAAAAGTCTGACTGTAAAACAAGTGTGTAAAAAGTTGATTGATATATTTGCTCTAATTTGACCATTGTCGTCCATTTATGCTCTGAAATATCCTTCAGTAATATTTTATGTTGCATGATGTATGAAGTAGAGACACCAGGAATTGGTAGAAAACAGGAGGCAGAGCTGGAGGTGGAGTTAAAGATGCTGAGATTCTCTTCAGGAGAGACCAGGATGGACAGGATCAGGAATGAGGTCTTTGAGGGACAACACAGACAGGAAGGTTTGGAGAAAAAAACTAACGAAGCTAGATTAAGATGGTTTGGACATGTTCAGAGGAGGAACAGTAATTATATTGGAAGAAGAATGATTTGAGAGGTGGGGCTACCAGGTAGGAGACAAAGAGGAGATTGATGGATGCAGTGAGGGAGGACATGGAGGTCGTTGGAGTCAGAGCAGAAGATGGACAGAGGACAGGGGCAGATAGAAATTGTTGACTTGCTGTGGCAACCCCTGAAATTGACCCTTGAAATTTATGTTGAAATTTATATATTTAATCAGATTAATGTACGCATTTCTGTGTGTCATTTTAAATTTCACATTTAACTGTTTTTGTGTTTAAAAAAAACACATTAGTGAATAAATAATATGAAGTCTGTGGTTATAAATCATCTGTAAGCGATAAAAGCAGAGCTAAAAACTTGACCTAAATCCAGAGAGTGGTTGAGGAGTACAAGGACAGAGAGAACAGAGGATCTGCCTAGCAACAGAGCCAACACCATCAGGGAGTACAGTGTGGGGGCTGTAGGCACAGAGATGGAGTGCAGACACATTAAGCATATTCAAGACATGCATGTTTTATTTCTGCAGACATTTAACATGCCTTTTTTTTTTAGTTCATGCTTAGACATAGTTTCCATCTCTGAGCTGAAAGATGTCATTTCTATACGAGGTCTGTGATGTGACCACTTTCAAAGTAACTGCCATGGATATTCTATGTAATGAAGATTGTGAGCAGCATTGTATTGAAGGTTTTTCTCAAAATGCTACTGTTAATATTCATGGTGAGTGGTTAGAAAAATATGTACATTACGTAAAATATACGTAATGTCATTATTATTATTAAAATAGAGGTCCACAAAACACAACTAAAACATTTAGTTGGTGAGTGGCGTGTTAGTCAGTGTGTCCTGTCATCTATCGGCCATGAATACAGGGTTAAAACAAGGGCAATGACCATATGTAAAATGCACGTGTGGTCTTGTGACTGGTTCTTCATGCATAATCCTGGTTCAATGATTTATGAACCCAAGAGAGGCGAAAGGATGTGGCAGCAAGAGAAGAAAGCACTCTGTCGGATTAATTGGCTTTAGCAGGTCTATAATGGCCGGTGTCAGGAAAGGATCATGGGAAAGGTTCACTACATTTGCAGAGAGGACAGTAGTAAAAGGCTGTCCGGTTAGACATTTATGACAATTCTGTCTTCTCTGTCCCTGCAGGAATTTGTCAAAGAAGTATCAACCCAAGAAGAACTCCCGGGAAGAGGAGGAGAGCAAGTGAGTCTATCGACACCGCCCCTGAAATATTATCTCCGTCACCTGTTTGATGCAAATCACATTAGGCTTAGCAAATTGAGAAGCAAATCAGACAGGTAGTTCAGACAGCCGTGTTTTTTCCCCCCGTGTTCTATTACTCCGTACAATGATAAAAGCCTAACATCACAAAGAATTTATTTCTATATAGTCATGATGCAAAAAACAAAAACAAGCTTAGTGCAAATGTTTGAGATAATATTGCTTATGCATCCGGTTCTTTAAAGGTTTACTGATGTTTGGACAAAGTGTGAGAAACTGGATTTGTCTTAAGTTACTGTTCATTACTTAGTAAGACATTACTTCAGTGGTCTCAAACAGATAGGTTGAGGGCCACTTCCCCCACTGTCATTTGGCCAAAGGGCTGCTTTAGCCATTGCTGTTCAAAACAGAAGAAGAAAAATGCGAAAATGAAATAAAATAATCAGTTTCCCACCGTAATACAACACTTCAGACAACTCTTGTAATACTCACATTCATCCACAGCAGCGTCTACCACTGCTAAAAACCATTTTTTAGCATTGACTTGCAGTAGAATTCTTCTATAAATCTTTTCGGCCCCACTAACATTCAACTTTCACATCAAGGTGGTGGCCACAAAATATCGCTCCATGGGCCACAATTGGCCCACGAGCCGCAAGTTTGAGACCTCTGTAGTACTTAGTTGTGCCTCCAAATTTTTATTTATTTTTTTTTTTTCATCAGAAGTCAATGAATTTTATTTTTTACTAGGCAAGGTTTGAAATCTTCTGTGCTTAGAAAGAAAAAGACGTGACATGTCTGTACTTATACTGTAGACAGTAGCCCTGACCACAGTGACAAGAGTAGAGCATGATGACAGACTGACTGGCCGCTAATTTACCCTTGACCTGATCCGTCACTAGATGTGACTACGACATTCTAACAAACTGTAGGTTTGAGCCTCTAAAACAGTGGTTTCCCTTCATATTCCTCTCTTATTAACGTGGTGACAGCACAGTGATACAACTACTCCAGGGTCTATACTTTGTTTTTTGTGTCTGTGCCTGTAGACGGTTATCATGCTCAACAATGGCTGTGGTTAAACTGCTGGAGCAGCTGAAGCAGAATTGCAAAATAATCTAGAATCAAATATTCAATCATATTAATTTCCATTGCTAAACCAGCCACTAGGGAGCTCAGGCAGAAGGCAGGAGGCAGAGCTGGAGGTGGAGGTGGAGGAGTTAAAGATGCTGAGGTTCTCTTTAGGTGAGACAAGGATGGACAGGATCAGGAATGAGGTGATTAGAGGTTACAACACAGGAAGGTTGGAGAAAAAAAGCTAGAAAAGACAGATTGAGATGGTTTGGACATGTTCTGAGGAGGGACAGTGGTTATATTGGTAGAAAAATGATGCTACCAGGTAGGAGACAAAGAGGAGATTGGTGGATGCAGTGAGAGGACATGAAAGTAGTAGGAGTTAGAGTTGAGGAGTTGAGGACAGGGTGAGATGGAAATTGTTGCCTTGCTGTGGCCAAAAGGAAATGAAGTAGATTAATTTCTCTTGCTACTACATTATGTCTTATAGCCCTCTCCTGGAGATGTGTGTTGTCTTTCCCCTAATTTATCTCCTTCTGTGTTTCCAGGTACACCTTTTGTCGGTCCTTCCTGATGACACTCAATGAGTTAAATGACTATGCAGGCCAGCACGAGGTGATAGCAGAAAACTTGACGTCTCAAATCATCACAGAGCTTTCACGCTACCTGCAGGAACTCAAGGCTGAGAGAAAAATGGTGAGACATCTGTTCTGGACTTTATGGATTTAGGGTTGATCTAACATTTACCTACATGACATAATCAAAGTTCACCTGATTGATTTTTAATACTACTTTAGCCAGATGTCATATATATTGTAACAGAAAATATAGAGTGACCCCCTGAAGATTAATTTGCTTGTTCCATTAATGGTGTCCTCACCGGAATCATTGAAGGCTTGACTGAGGTGCAGCTTTCTTTTGATGGAACAAGATCTTTGTATCGTCACAATCTTATTCCGTCTTTGTGAAGCCAACTTTCTAAAAATGGTGCACCGCACATTTTTTTTTGTTGAAGTTAATTTCCTCTCCACCATAATGAAGTGATTTGTAGAGAAGTAGAGTGTATTGTATGAGATATCGATCGCAGCGTGGTGCCCATGAAATTCCGTGGAGTTTGTACACGGAACGAAAGATAAAAACCATCCAGCTGGAAAAAGTGAAAGGCCCAGCTGTGTTGAAAAAAAAAAAAAATGAAAGGCCACAAAGCGCAGGGACCTTGTATCATTTTTAGTGTTTAAGTGTTTCTCTCTGAGCGCGTAAAACCTCTTTGGGTGACATAAATCTGATTGGTTTTGACTTTATTGCAGTGGTGCCCAAAATTGTTATGTCTGCTTTTGTAGAAAGAAGCTATTTCTAAAATATTTAGTGAACTTCATTAAAAAAAAGCTAAACAATCCGAGTAAATTAAAATGTTGAAAAAGCTCTGTGCTTTTTTGTTAAGTTCTTCACAAAATAATCTAAGAAATACATTTGTAAAGGAAGTTAATTTCCTTTGTCAAAGTCTTTTGTTTTTGTATTAGTTTGGATAAGAGACAGCAGTCGACTTGTTTTGTCCAGATATGATTCCCGACACGGACAGATCACTGAGGCTCTGAGGCTGCAGGATGTCCCTCTGACTCCCTTCTTCCTTCCCCACTCTCCATGCTGCCTTCCCTTAACCCCAACTTTATTTATCCACCGTATTTGTGTCTGTTTTCTTTCACCTGTACTACGCAACACTTAAAATTAGTATAAAATTAACCCACAACATTACCATCCTATCCTGGAGCTAGACCACAGGTGTCAAACTCTGGCCCGGGGGCCAAATCTGGCTAATTATTTTTGGTCCACGAAATAAAATCAAATGAGTACTATAGTTGGCCCACTATTATGTAGACCTTACACACTCTCAGAATTTGCTATATTAATAATGAATGCTTTGTGTTACAGCACATACATTTTGTTCTGTAATGATAGATTTACATTGAAAATGATCTGATAAGACCACAAAGAGACCAAAATAAGGAACAAATACCACTGATGTGTGAATTTTTATATTACAATTTCTCATGTGTTGATACTAATAAGCTTTGGCTAATCCAGATTCAGTGCATTCACATGAAAAAAAACACAATTTCATAACTGGAGAGAAGGGAATACATGTACATTTATAATTCATTTCTCAAAACATATTGAGTTTGACCCGTGACTTCATATCAGTTTTTTTTAACTCTGGCTCGTTGTGATATTGGGTTTGACACCCCAGAGTTAGAGAATCAACCCTAAGCCATTGTGACTTATGCAGAAGCAGTGACCAACAGGGGAACTTACAGGACTGTCCCATTGATGGTCAGCTGCTTTTTTTTGAGACATTTTTCAAAGCAAGTCTTTAGTTGAAAAACCCTCAGTGCTAAAAAGATGAAAAGCACTGTGCGCTTCCCAAACTTTGGGAACACTCCTGCGTTTGTTCACACCCAATAACAATAACCACCAGGGGTTACTTGTCTGTACATTTGTGTCTGTGTGAGATGTTGCCGTCCAACCAAACCCAGACGGTGGGATTAAAGAGAGGACTTAGCCTCCCGGGTTTAGAAAGAATTTTCCAGGCGGGGCAGGTTGTTTTTTAAATAATCACTAAACTCTTCATCAAAGGTGGAATAATTCCCTGCTTTGCTTTTACTTTATTAGTCTGGACCATAAGGTTTATAAAAAATCCTGGCTTTTCCCCATATACGGGCTATCTCTTGTTACGTCCTCACTTTGGACACCTCTCATCTAGAATAAACAGACAAAGAAAATAAACTCTCTGGACATTTGATAGTCCATAAAAACATATTCTTATCTCCTCAGACACACAAGTTTGAGTTCTTTCTTTGTTAGTATCTCACAAGATCTGCAATATCCATATGTAAAATACTAGTCTAAATGTTCTTCAAACAAAGTCAAAGGTTTAATTTCAATTTCAGGGACAAATATTTTGTGTTCTCATCCATTTTTATGTGGGAAAAGAGCAATCATAGCTATTGAAAACCAAAAATAAACATAAACATTAAAGAAATAACTGAACAATTTATGTTTTATTAAAAACTCAATCTAGAAACATATGCTATTACAGTTATCTCTACAGTTATCCAAGGGTTTCCCTCTAAAAATAAAATACACATTTTTATCAAAACATTGAATAATTAGTGTTATTAGCCATGAACATTTTTAAATCAAATATTTGCCAAAAAAATAATGAAAATGTGTTGTGGGAGTGGCTTAAAATGAAAGGTACAATTGAAAGGACACGTGGAAACTGCAGATGGACAGTAGAAAGCCAACCAACACCTCATCTATGTCTAATGATTTCAGTCTGAGTCACATCTGTAACATTACCGAGACAGAAACATCATCTCCTGACTTGTAGATAAGTTATGACACCACCAACCGTTTTATAATGTCTCAAGTCTCCCAGCCTTGTATGACCCGAGTCTGTTTTTGAACACAGTGATTATGTGATTCAGGTCCACATACCTGTGAACAAGTCATGATAGGGAATGGCTTACAGATGCACTCCAGCTTTTTATTTATTTGTACAGATGTTTCTGTTCACCGTTTTCTTTTTTCTGCAGACATCAGTGGAGGTTTATTTCAAACACCACCTGGCGTTGTTGTATCTCAGTGTGTGCTGTAGGGTGTACGTTGCTATGCAGAACCCCAACTAGAGTGGGTCAGCTCCACCTCTTCTCGGTGGATCAAATAAAACAAAGGTGTTAATGTTTAAGATATAGCAGTAGAAGTCGTTTGAAGGACTTCTTGCTGTAACTGTACTGAAACTGTAACAGTAGAACTGACGTAGAGCAACTAAAACTTGAAAGTCCATTTGTCCTTAACAGAGTTATAATAGTTTTGATTTTTTCAGTGTAGTTTTGTTTTAGTTAGTTTTGCCTTTTAGCACATTTGTTTTAGTTTTTCGTAAAAGCAACTAATTTAGTCTTAGTTAGTTTTAGTTTTGTCCAAAATGTTTAGTTTTAGTTTAGTTTTAATTAGTTTTAGTTTTTGTTTTAGTTTTTGTGAGGTTCGAACAAAGACTAAAACGAAGGGTGGTTCATTTCTAATTTCAGTTAGTTTCAGTTAGGACACATTTTTGTTTTAGTTAGTTATAGTTTTTTTAATTTAATGATCGTTTTTGTTAGTTTCAGTTAACTGGTCCTTAAAGCGTGACAAAATCCACTCTAGATTCTATAGTTACAACTACTACTACTTCTTTTCCTTTTGGTTTGTCCCTTTTTTTTAGGGGTTGCCACAGCAAGTCAACAATTTCCATCTCAACCTGTCCTCTGTGTCCTAACTCCAACTACCTCCATGTCCTCCCTCACTGCTTCTATTGCCAATGTATCCACTGTCCCTCCTCTGAACATGTCCATACCATCTTAATCTGTCTTCTCTAGCTTTTTTCCAAACCTTCCTGTCTGTGTTGTCCCTCTAATCACCTTATTCCTGATCCTGTCCATCCTTTTGTCTCCTAAAGAGAATCTGAGCATCTTTAACTCTCTCTGTGGTTTCAACTACAATGTTTTTTTTTTAGACAATGTTTTAGTTTTTCGTCAATATTATTGTTTTGTATGAATGTGGTTTCAAATGTCACTTTGTGCTTCACAAACCTTTTAAAGAGGACGTTCTCCTATATTTTGTCTCTTCCACCAACCACATATAGTCAGTTTACTTTCATTGAGGAACAAAGAACGTTCCAAAGTTTGCCATTGGAATATAGTTATACTTAACCAGTTTCTTTGAGAAACCCAGAAGGTTTCTACTCATGGACTAAAACTCTGACTCAAGTCAGTGTGTTTTGATAAGAGCGTCTGTAGTGGAGTGCTGATTATAGTGACAGATCTTCAGTTATCCGCTTTGGAGACAAATATTTAGTCCAAAGAATGCTTCACTGCAACTATGATGTCACCAAGTATGATTCCTTGTGGCATCTCCACTGCATCTTATCACCCTTAAGCTACACATGCCAGGCATGTTAGTGTTCACCACTGAAACATTTTATCTCAAAAGGACTACCAAGGACAAACCATGGGTGCAAAAATCTTTAAATTTGACACCACATTTATTTTTTTTTATTTTAACCTACTTCCTCTGTGCTACGGGGGCACTTCCTTTTTTTAACACCATTTTCTCTAAAATTGAGAAGCGTGATTGTCTGAGGTCGAACAAGTCCTTACCTTGTATTCTATAGTGTGGTATTGTTTCAATTGTTTTAACTTTTATGGCTCAAAAGGTCATTTCTATTTCACTTTTGAGTTACATAGTACTGAGGACATGTCTAATAGTGCATTGTTTTGGCTTTTCTTCAATGTTCTTCAACCAACAGCATCAACAATCCGCTAACCCATCAACCATTTGCTAAACAGGCTGCGTTACTAGGAGGACATCTTATTGATATTCAAGTATTTTGATTATTTCCTTTATTCCTGACTCCTTTTTGGACTTTTTTCCAGACAAGCTTGGTCACAGTTGTTTTGTACGTGGACAGAATTTGGAAGTTATCCATACAGACTACCGTTGAGAGGGGTCTGTGTCTGTGCTGAGCCATTCACTCTCCCCTGGAATCCGCAGAGACTGTTATACAACAGTGTATGGTTTTGATTTTAGAGTAGCAGCTGACACCGTGTCTCTGACAATTGGGTTGGCATATACATGCCTTGCTTCTACTGTTAAGTAGCAACTATTTTTGTTGGAGGAAAATAATTTTTCTTGACAGGAACCACTGGGTGCTGCACACTCAAATGCAATAATATAAAATTCATGTTTTTATGTCATTATAATTTGATAAAAGAAACATGCATCTCACAGGCTTAGACATTTTTTTCAAGTTCCTCCTCATTAACTTTTCATTTGTATTTGTCTTTAAGGCTAAAATTAAGAATGTATTTTTCAAGTTTTCTTTCTACTGACTGATACTTTTTACGTCTTGTTATAATAAACCCAAAGTTTTTTGATTGGATTCCACATTTCCAAAAATTAAATATTGTCACTTTTGAAGAACAAGGTACCTTCTGCTGCATGGCCCATTAATGAGCTACATTCTATATTGGTATAATTTTTCTTTTCCATTATAAACACATCCCGTGTATGATCAGTGTTTATTTTGGTTTTAAACCAAAGGTGTGAACATGTAAAGAAATGGAAATCTACCAAAGCCTGGTAGGCTTATTCTCCAGAAACCACACATCTCCTTTCCGTTATGTCCTTGACCTGCTCTACTTTTCAAAAATGTTCTTTTGCCAAGATACCAAATACATGTCATAGTGCTGCTGGAATGAGAAATGACTAACGCACCAGCCAATGTTAAATGTTCTCCAAAGGTTTTGATTAGGGAACCCTGTGGGGATGGCTCAGTTTTATGCTTTTCTCTGTACTGCACAACATTCTTTGTTGTGTGCTTTACAGATCCCAAACGAAAGACTGAATGTTGGACTTGATTATTAATTGTTTTTCCAGATTTAATTAAATAGGCCTAATGTGTATGCAAACTATATCTCTGTCTTTGTGGGGTTTAAAAATAAACCATACTCATGCCCTGGCACTGAACCACTGGGTGAGACTGGGACCATCTGCCGTCTCCGCTGTTTGCATTGGGCCTCAATTTTATACAGGCGTCATTTTTAATGTACTGATACATTAGTATAACATTTTGCCCTACTTTCTAATTCCATATTAATGCCTTCCAGTCCCAGTAACTGGATTATACGTGCTGTAGATGTCGATGCCTTTGGTTTATTATCCGGTCCGTATCAAGGTCAGATTCAGTGGAGTGTGATTACATTTGTATTCACTCTTTCCATCCTCTTCATCTGCCCACAGCACTTCCATGATGGACGAAAGGCTCAGCAGCACATCGAGAGTTCATGGAAACAGCTGGAATCGGTGAGTGTTGTTATTGTCCCGAGTTCAGGACGATAATAATTTACACATCACACTGACAGAAAATTAAACCAAAAAGATTAGTATTAATTGTATGCAACTTTGATTACAACTTCTGTTTACATAGTCTATTTATTTATTTACCAAATCAGGGGGTCTCCAACTCAAATAAGTTGAGGGCCACCGCCCACACTATCATTTCACCAAAGGGCTGCATCAGATTTCAGTGTTCAAAACAAAAGAAAAAGTTAAATAATTAATCCCGTAGAGTCTGGGTAATACAACACTGAACCAGAAGGAGTCGCTGAATCAGGGTTCTGATAATTAAAGGATTGACCATAAAATGTGAAGAACAAATCTGTAAAACATAAAAATTACTATATATATATATATATATATATATATATATATATATATATATACACACACACACACAGTATATATATTTACTGGCTATGCCCACAATGCCATACTATAGTACAGAACAGTATCAATCTGTGAAAATACACTTACTGAAAAAGTTCAGATCATTCATTTGTTCGGGAATGCATTGGATGAAAGTGAATAAATGTTGTGTGCAACACTAACATTCAACTTTTATATCCAGTTGGGGGCCGCCAAATATCTTTCCAGGGGCCGCAAATGGCCCACGGCCCATGAGTTTGAGGCCCCTGATCTAGACTTCTCAAAAATGTTATGAGAAAAAAAAAAATATTTTGAAATTACATAATAGGTAAAATGGCAGCTTGTCAGTGTTTTATCCTTTCAGCAGGTACACAAAATGACATGTGACAAATTTTAACACTTACACAATGCATTGCAGTTTTATAATGGGAAGTTCTTTCTCAGAATCAGAGAGTTCCTTTTTGTGTAAAACATGGAACTCAGCTAGTTGTTCTTGTTGTCTCAATGAGAATACCTTTTTTTTAAGGCGGCACACCGTTTCAAAATATTTTGTCAAAGAGTGAAGTGTTTGCTGCATAAGATCCAGAAACAAGTGATGCATCGTGTAATTATAACTCTTTTAGTCGGGATGAACTCTGTGATAACTGATGTAACCTGGATGATATGTGAGGAATGTTGGAGCTCACAGCACTAGCAAAACAAAGATCTCTAGATGTGAATCTAAATCATAAAAAAACATAATCCCCAGACACCCACAAATCCCTGGATACAACTAAATCATAAGTTGAGTTGAGGCTTAGAAACGCCACTTTTATTAATGTTGGTAAAAGAGATTGCACAGAGCACCACCTCTTATCTCTGCCTGGCCCCTTTGGTTCGTAGAGGAGCAGCATGTGTGAGAGATGCGTAACTGCCTTGTCCTGCAACTTCTCTGCATTCAATGACTCCTTTGTGTGTGTTGAGGCAGATAGCCATAGGTCAGAGTGGACGCTGGTCCAACAAATCCCGATTGTTCGGTTAGAGGGGTCGAAAGAGGGTTGTATGAATGCTTGTTTTTCTCTTCACAAATGACTACTATGAACATTTGTTTAATCTGCAGACTGTAGACTCGGAACTGTGTGTGTGTGTGTGCCACTGACACGAACTAACCTCTCACACACAACACCCAGCTTGAAATCTGCGTGACGCTTGCATACACATTATGACGTCCATTAAGATGGTTCTTTAAAATGTTAAACTTCAGTGCATCCGTCCAATCATCCTCGTCCGTTTATCCGGTACCGGGCTACAGGCGCAGCATTCTCCACAGCCACCAACCTAACCACACTCCACCTTACCAGTCCTTCATGAACATTCCTGCAGATAGTTAGGCCACTTGAGGGTGCCAAGTTAAAGATTAGTATGTCATACTGATAAAGTTAAACCATATATATTCTGCTTCCTGTTGTCAAAGTCAATAAAGGTTCTTAGATGCATTATTAAAGCCACTCCTTATAATAAGCCAGTCCCAGCAGTGCTGTTTTATTATAATATTCATTGTGTGCACATAAAATGCATGCATTTATGTATGTATGCACAAAATAACAGCTATAACATGAATTATCTGAAAATAAAGCCATAATGCTTATCTCTACTCTGAGCAACATACTGTACACAGGAACATCTGCGACAGAAACCCACTGCATACTGTAGGAGTAAATCTGTATTTGATTGATATTGGTATAGACAGTCACAGCACAGGCTCCAAACTCAGGCCCGGGGCCCAAATCTCACCCGCAATGTAATTCTATTTGGCCGGCAAGATCATATCAATATCTACATGGCAGGCAGGTGCTTGGGTCTTCCGCCACTAGGGGGCCCGGTCAGAATTTTAATTGTTGCGGGCCTTGATAGGGTGGGGGTCCAGCGATTTCTGCTAGGAGCCCCAAGAGACCCTAGCACTACGCCTTTACAGTTTACTTTTCAATAAATATTCAGTCTGGCCGTAACTTCATGCCAGTTTTTTTTTTTTCTTAATTGTGGCCCACCGTGAAATTAAGTTCGACACACCTGAGGTACAGTATCGGTGTCAGTATGAGACATTAAACAAGTTGTGTTCAGCCATTTCGGAAATATGAGAAAGACGGAAGTTATAAACTAGGAAACTTAATTTTCAAAGAGACCTGAACTACTACTCACTCTTTAAACACCTCATCTCTGCATCAGTGGCAGAGTATCACCCACAACTGCATATTTTGCCACCACAGTTCTTTCTTGTTTCTTTACAAAACTGGAATACAAGCCACAGAATTCAGTACTACAATGTTGCCTGTTTCACCTGCTGTGTGTACTAGTGCTCAAATCCCTCTCTTTATTTT
>JAFBJS010057579.1:129067-146173 GCA_016785265.1 Paraplagusia blochii
GGATTGGGACTGGTCTGATTTTGTTCCAAATCTTTGTATGCACATAAAATGCATGCATGTATGTATGTATGCACAAAATAACAGCTATAACATGAATTATCCCAAAATTAAGCCTAAATGCTTATCTCTACTTCGAGCAACATACTGTACACAGGAACATCTGCATTGGTCTAGACACTTACAGCACAGGTTTCAAACTCAGGCCCGTGGGCCCAAATCTCGTCTACAATGTAAGTCTATTTGGCCCGCAGTTCATATCATTATGTACTAGAGTTGGCATATATAAAAATATAAATATAACTCTCTGTTCCAGATTAAATGTTCCCAAAAATCAACATTTATTCAGGTGAGGCACTTGTAGATGTGCAAGGCAGGCAGGTGCTTGGATCTTCGGCCACTAGGGGGCCCGGTCAGAATTTTAATTGTTGCGGGCACTGATAGGGTGGGGGTCCAGCGATTTCTGCTAGGAGCCCCAAGAGACCTTGAAAGTGAGACGGGGAAATATTTACAGTATTTTGCCACTGCAGTTCTTTCTTTCTTTTTTTTTTTTTTTTACAAAACTGGAATACAAGCCACAGAATTCAGTACTACAATGTTGCCTGTTTCACCTGCTGTATGTACTAGTGCTCAAATCCCTCTCTTTATTTTAGTGTAAAAGGCGGTTTGAGCGAGACTGCAAAGAGGCGGACCGAGCACAGCAATACTTTGAGAAGATGGACGCCGACATCAACGTAACGAAGGCTGATGTGGAGAAGGTAAGTGTCGGCTCTCCCAGTCACACAACCTCTCGTCTCAGACCCGTCCTCTGTTCTCAGTCCTCCTTTGTTATTTTTCTGGTTTCATTCCCGATTCCTGACCCTTCTGAGCCCGACAGGCAACAGAGATAAAATGAGCATGACTGTGATGCCAACACGTGTTTCAAAGCTGGCATTGTCCCAGCAGGAAGGTGGTCTGCTGCTAAACAAAGGAGATAGCAGCAACGAGTCAGCGTTATCAATGTGGTGCAGCCTCTAAAGCATTACCGGGTCTGTATGGGCCCTAGCAACAGGAGTTATCAGTAGTGTGTATGTGTTGTGTCATTACGTGGCTTCTGATTTTATATACAGTTTATAGTTGGGTTTCCTCTCAATCAATGAAAAGAAACTGTGTATATTTCAGTATTTTGCACTTGTTCCTCAACACTTGATTCCCTAAAATTTCCCCCTTGTCTAAGAGCTTAAAGATCACTGCCGCCCCCTAGGTCCTGTATTTGATGTCATTTCCTGTTGTCACCACAAATTCAAACAGTCCTCACAATGATAGCCTTTAACCCACACGACCTCATTTCCCTGCAAGGCATCATGGGACAGCAGCGCGTGGTCCTGCTGCTTCATCGTCTGTTGGGGCAGGCCTGAGCCTGAGAGTTGACACAGTTCAGACCCGATTATCATGCAAATACAGTGCGGTATAAAGAGCCTCTCTGCACCCTGGACATACATGCAGGGGGCCTACAATGGACTTAGGCTAACACTGAATTCAAATCGGAAAAACCCGTCACAGCTGCCGCAAAAAAAGGCCACATAACAAGGCCGGCCTTGTCTCTGCATACAGAAGCTGCATTTATCGACGCAGCAAACGGTCAAACATTAGGTTTCTCCAAAAGGAAGAGAAATAAATCTGCATTTTTTTTTTTGCTCTTTTTCACCGAGGCTCATTGCGTGTGTAACTCGAAAAGCACAAACAATTTGTTAATATGCTGCATGCTCCACTGAGCAGAACCAGAATAGAGGAGTTTTCCAAGTAATCACACTGTCATATTATATTTATTTAAAAGTTGAACCATATTTATATTAACACATACAAGCCAATCTCCAGTCTTATCAATCAAATTTTATTTATATAGCCCACATTTAAAAAAACACAGTTTGTCTCACAGGGTTAGTAACATCCTCTGTCCTCAGACCGTCAGCCAGGGTAAGGAAAAACTACTGGGAAGAAAACCCTTGTAGCACGGAAAAAAGAAAAAGGTAGAAACATTAGGGAGAGCCGCAGGTGAGAGATCCACTCCCTGGATGGACAAACGTGCAGTAGATGTTACACAAAACATGCAAGTACACAAATACATACACAAAAAATAGGCTTCAAATATACAAAATGTGTAATTGTCAGTGTCCATCTGGAACTGGGCTTGTCACAGTCTTTAGTTGGGGCAATTGACGTAGTCCTCGCTTCCTTCCTGGGCTCGTCCACTTGTCAGCAAAACTGTAAAAGAGTGTTAGATACATGTCATGAAGGACAGTGGGTAGTGGATGTGATTCAAGGACAGGGTAGAAGAAGTAAAGACAGCAAAGTCCTCAAGCTCATTTTAAGTGCAGGATGGAAAATGCCCCCCAGCAGTCTAGGCCTATAGCATGATATGTTTAGAATAGCAGCATATGTTTAAATGTACTTTTATGTACGTTTACAATCTACTTCTATACAGTACAATTCAAATGGGTTTTTTTTTGCAGTTATGTCAGATTTATGTAATTCATGTTGAGGAAATAATTGGGATGTAAGGGTGCTGTATGGTGTGTTGGTTTATAAGCACAGCATTGCATAACATTGTGTCCATACCCCATAACTTTTAAAGCCCTGATCCTGTTGCAGCTCATTCATTGTGAGCTCACTTGACGTTGACGTTTGGCATCTTGTTGCCTTATTACAGAAGAGCTGCTGTATTGCAGTCTTGTGGTTTTGCACCCCAGCTGGAGCAAACCTAAAAATCACTCCCTCGTCTCCACTGACAAAACCCAATCCCTCAATTTGTGGTGCAGTGGGGAAACCCGCATCCCAGCAAGGCCTCTTCCAGGTCTTTGTTGGACCACTGTTCTCCCTCACACAGCGGGACAAGCTCCCCTTGCTGCAGACACTCCGGATTGTTAGGAACAACATTGTTATTCTGTGCTGGTTTCGAAACCAGAATCAGTGGCTTGTGTTTGGTTTATTTACCCTGGTGCTTCACTGTTTGACTGACAAGCTTGGTGTCCAGAAAGGAAATGCATCTGTGACTAACTCTTCCTGGCGACAGCTAACAAACACCTTTTTTGTTTGTGTGTATGTGTGTGTGTGTTTTGCTATGCATTTAATGCCATGCCCTGAAGAGAAGTTCCATCAAGGTAGGTCCAGTGGACCGGGAGTTTGTTCAATCAGTCTATGGGATGGAAAAAATGTCTCCACACACCCTCCAACGGGTCACTGTCGACCCCACTGTCCTCCTGTCGTCCTGTGATCGGTGGCTTGCCTTGTGTCTTCTGCTGAACACACTGTCCCCGTGAGGTTTATTTGTGTAAGAAAACTGAGGGCGACGTTTGAGCCGATGTCAGCTTTAAACTCGAGTCTGTCTGTGTCATTCTCATCCTCAGCTTTTGCAGATAAAAGTTTTTTAGATAACAGTGATAACACTAAGTGTGATGCGTTTACTGTGCAGTGCTCAGAGTATCAGGTCCTTTTGAGAAACTGACAACAGGAAGTGAAGTGGCTGCAGTCACAGCACCTCATACGGTGGTTTCTCTGTGTTTCCTTCTGTTTGGTTGCCATAGAGATGTCCTCTACGCACGTCAATTCACAACGGTCACATGCACCTACACCAGCATGCACAGAAATCTTGACTACTGGACTTTCACATCAACATCTAAGGCTTCCTCCAGATTTTTTTTTTTTTTTGTTGGAGGCTGTGACTATTATTTTCCACTGAGGTATCATCTATCAGCCCTGATGTGTCAGACACAATGTACCTTTGTGTCTGACAGCCCTGGCTCTGATGTCCTCTTCTCCTACTACTGAATATCATTGATTACTTACCCATGTGTCTGAGTGTGTGAGACTGGAGCTGCAGATATGTGTGTGTGTGTGCCCCGTTAATCTTTCCCCCCTCAAATCGGTGCTCTTTTTACTTCCTCTGCCCCCGCATGGTCATTTAACTCCACTTGATTTGTACATCTGCAGTCAGTGAAGCTAGATGATAGCAATCCCAGAAGGTCTTTATCTGGTTTGATAAACAAATGAAACAGTTTCCTACATTTGGAAAGCCCCCACATCTTAGGTAAAAAAAAAAAACAGAATTTCCTCATCTAAATTGCAGACTAATTTTTCTCTATATTTTACTGTCATTGCCATTAGTTTGTTATAACTCTTTGTTTTTATGCATTCAAGCATATGCATAAACCACTATTAATAATTCCCTCCACTGTAGAACACTTTACAGATGCCTCTGTATCAGTAAGGTTAAGTAAAACCATGAAGGCAGCCACGTTGCTGGACTATTGTTAAACCAGGGTATTGTTGACTAACCACAATATTTTATGCACTAGTTAGTTCTGCATAAATCAAATAAATAAAGAATGGACAGGGGTAACATGACTTTTTCATGAACTAAATATGAGAATGAGATGGGTTCTCACAGTGTTCCACAACCTTTTTTGCGCCACGGACCAGTAATCTGTCTCATACTATTTTCACTCACCTGTCGTTAGGCTGTGGCAGATGAATACCCCTTAATAAATTTTAATTTCCAGTGTTATGAAATATTTTCCTATAAAATCCTGCTACTTGAACTAACTGTGCCTGAGCACAATAAGGATTTCTCAAGTGCACACAGCCTATAACTTTCTCCTACCAGACCAATATAAAAAGTTAGAATCTTGCATCAGTGACTCTGCGTCATTTTGAGTTTATTGTTGTTGTCTTCACTGAGAAAATATTTCCTAATCAAATATCATTATTTCTCTGTGGCCCGGTGCCAATTCACCCACAGATCGGTACCGGTCCCCGGCCTAGTGGTTGGGGACCACTGGATTATAGGGTTCACCCTACTGCCTACCCTGTATAAAAAGAGACACAGACATTTGCACAGAGCATAACTCACACTATTCAGTTATAATTTGAGAGAAATAAAACCTTTTTTGTAATCAACATCCCCTTTATAATTTTTTCATTACTGGAAACACTTATATTTTTGGCCTAATGGGAAGGAGTAAACTGATACCCAACAAGTGTGCGAGCACATACTCACAAAGGTCTGCGTCCGCACGCCTAACATGCTGTCTGGCTGAGATAATCTCATCTCCATCTGCTTAACATGGTCTGTCAATAAGCTGGTCCGGACGCAGTTATGAGCGTCTGCCTTCATTTTCCTACACGGACCAAGCTCGACAAAGCTTATCAGCATTAATGAGATAACAGGTTAGTCAAGCAGTCATGGTCAAAATCCTTTTTTTTTATATTGGCTAATGTACAGTTTGGTCCAAGGCCACAGCTGACACTGCTGCTCCATGTAAGGCTCCACCTGTGGCTGTGTCCACAAGTCTGTGTTTGTGTGTGTAACACGGGCATGCATTAACACTCGTAAGCTCAAGTGTGTTGACTAAAATAGGTTTTACGCTCTGGCTGTTGCGTGTGTGTGTTTTTTTCCGTGTGTGTTTAATCCTTAGTCTGGTTCAGTCAGACATCAGGGAGTGGGGGGGTATTTACACTGAGACACGTAATTGTGATGCACCTTTTTTTTTGTTTTTTTTTTTTATGTCCAGGCACGACAGCAAGCTCATATGAGACAACAGATGGCTACTGACAGTAAGAACGATTACTCCTCCTACCTACAGAAGTTCAACCAGGAGCAGAATGACCATTACTACACTATTATCCCCAACATATTTCAGGTAACACCTCTTCTCCCCTTAGATTTATAAAAAAAATGCAAAATTAAAATAGAAAGCAGTCCTTTTTGAATAAGAAAAGTGTTTATAAAGGTATGACAAAGTCATGGTAAAAACTGAAAACGGGGCCTTAATGTCCAATGTGCAGTTTGTAAAACCCCTATTTCTTTGTCCTACTGCTTTCTGTACTTGGTTGGACACCAATATAAAAGTTATTTGCTAAAATGTGTTTAACAAAGACCTTTTCTTTTGCTTCAAGTTGTCCAGTAAAAAAAGCTGAGATAGTACAGAAGAGATTTACCAGATGGTGTGTCAGACCAGTTTGTGCTCTTAATCTAAGCACTGAGTTGAACTCAGCAATATATCAGTTTCCACGAATGTCAAATCACTGCTTAAATCTCCTGTCTTTAACGTATGTCTTCCATATTGTTTCTGTGTTTGCGTAGAAACTTCAAGACATGGAAGAGAAGAGAATCGAGAGACTAGCAGTCTGTATGAAGACCTTCTCAGACGTGGACAGACAAGTGCTGCCCATCGTGGGGAAATGTTTAGATGGCATGACAAAAGCGGCAGAGTCCATTGAGCCCAAGGCTGTGAGTAAACTAAATTAATATGGTCATATAGCCATGCCATATGGGACCTATTATCCACTGAAATGTCAGTCACAACACACACACTTGACTGAATATGCTTCACTTGGGCAACAAGTGAGCTGCACGAACGATCATCACAATACACTAGGGATGGGGTTGAAAACATAGCAATCCACCTGATAACACAAGAGTGTACAGTAGAAGCAGGATCCTGGTGCAGCACCAAAGGCCGTCCAACCGAATGAATCACTTATGATTTATTATGGTAAAACCAACAGGCCGAGAGCACATGTTGGATTTCCCCCCCGAGCTATTCACAGGGTACTGCGTAATCCCTGCTGAGTGGGGAATTCCACAGATTTAACAGAGAAAGTTCAGTTAATTTTCCTGTTTTGCTACTGTGTGATGACAGACGCGTGATTTCTTCAGTGAATCCTCACATTCATGATGTAATCAGGTTTATTTCAGGTTATTTCAAGCCCAGTTCTTTGTATTTCAATGTGTCCAAGTAGTATCCAAGTTCAGTTTGTCTAGAATTTTCCATTGGCTCATCCATAGGAAGTCATTACAAAACCTTGACCGTATGACCATTCTCCAAGACCTTTCTTTTTAATGTACCCCCTGTAGAATTTTTGAATTTTGGGCTGAGGGCTGATCCTTGATACAGTCCCACCTCCACTTTAAAGTCTTCCATCCTTCCAAACAGCACCCCTTACTGTTGTACTGTTCTCATACATATCCTGCACCACTTTAACACTTCTCTGCCACTCCTGACTCCCTCATACGAAACCACAATTCTTCCCTTCACACCCTGTCATAGGCCTTTTCTAAATCTACAAAAACATAATGCAGAAATGTTTTTGTTGTCTCGCAACTCTGGACACTCTAACTTCTCTCACTCTTGTATCTTGTAATTGTATCTCCCCATACTTCTAATCACTGGGGCTTTTAAGAGTTGTGCCCGTATCTTATACCAAGGGGCCAGATTTTGATAAGATAAGTTTAAGTGTCTAAAAGACTCTTCTTAATATTGACAGGCATTAAAAATTGGCCACATTTCAGAGACAGCATGTCACAAACACAGCAGTTGACTGTAGATGAGTTCTTCTTCACGGATGCTTCCATTTAAGTGCCTGTCTCAGGCCCACTGCACTAAGAGTCAATTTACACGTTTAGTTGTTGCTGATTCCGAGGATGGTTGACGAGGGGAGAGACAGTACATTATATTCTGTACATCCTGCAAAGACTTGTTCCCAAAGGACGAGTCTTTTATGATTCTCAGGTCATGGCTTTTGTTCTTTTTAGTCCATTAAACCTGAGGGAACAGTCTTATTTTATTTTCAGGACAAGGGTTCATTCACTTCCCAGTCACAGTGTTAAATAAAACATTTAGGAAATAGATAGCCAGAGAGATGGAAAATAGTTGATTGTAAATGTTTCATTGGAAAACTGCTGAAGTGATGCCATATTGATAACACGGTTGAGAGTTCCTTTAATCAGAGAATTAAAGAACAAATTCAAGATTCGTGTTTTATATACACGACAGATAACCCGGGACAACGGCTTTTTTTAGACAATATATTTCATTCGTTGGTAAATTTTTTCACATGTTGTTTATTATTTAATATTTGCCTACTGTCAAAATTAAGAAAAAAAAAAAAACGAGTTAAAAAAAGAAAAAGATGGAAAGAACTTAATAGTGTGATATATAGAGTTGTCACATGTTGGCTGCCTGCTGTTTGACATAAAACAAGATTAGCTACAGGCACCACTTAGTGTTTTTATGTGTATGCACTGTGTGTGTGTGTGTGTGTGTGTGTGTGTGTGTGTGTGTGTGTGTGTGTATGAGCTTGTGTGTCTCAGCTCCAGGGAGATGAATCCAGCCTGTGACTATCTGATGCAGTAAACAACAGCAGGGAACAGTACATCACATGCTTCTTTCTTCTGCCTCCAATCGTCTCAAAGTCTCCAGTGTACAGATTGAACCATAGCAAATCTTTGAACCCTCACCCCTAAATCTGACCAGACCACCCCCCTCACTCTCCTAACGTTATCAGTGCAGATACCGTAGGTCAACCGACAGTGCACGTGATTAATATACATTTTCCTGTCTCTGTGTTCCTGACCTCAGTTTTTGTCATAACTCTTTCCATGACAGATTCAGGTCTTTTCCTTCCTCGTTCGTGTCCCACTATTTAAAGAAAACCGTTGGCTCCTTTATCCCTCTGTACTGTCCTGCACTGTTATCAGGCAGAACACTGTTCAACATCAGAACGTCAAGGCCACTGTCCAGTTGAGATGTCACAATTCATGGTTCAAAGTTTTTTGAGGCCCTTTAGATGACACTTTTGGCCCAAGTTTGGACTTCAGCCCTATGGTTGAGAATACGTTATGGGAATCCTGTCTAGCTGATGTGAGCAGTGCAATGGGATCTTGGCAAGTTACTCCTTACCATCTTCGCGGATTAGAGTATGGGTACTGCTATCAATGAATATATTGTGTTTCTAATGGGATACAGTCATAGCGTGACTGTATAAACCGGAAAGTGACGTTAAAAGGTGGAGGTCAGATGCCAGACGAAGACAATTGCAATCAATTGCCATGACATCCCTGGTGCTCAGTCACATGATGAACACACAAAAATCACCTTCAAACATTTATCAATTTATTTTTTTTATCCTCTCTTCCCAACAGGACTCAAAGCAGGTGGTGGAGTCCTATAAGTCTGGCTTTGAGCCCCCAGGTGATGTTGAGTTTGAGGACTACGGTCAGGCCATGAAACGGACAGCCTCAGACACCAGCCTGACCAACTCCAGAGACAGCAAAGAAAAGCCTTCCGGGAAAAGCAAGGGAAAACTGTGGCCTTTCATTAAGAACAAGAACAAGGTAACGTGACTGCACACTCGACCAAGAGTTACGATCACACGTTAATGGACTGCAGCGCCTCACTAGCTGTACTCACTTACTCTCGTACTCGGGGGAACATTTTTAAAGGGTGGGTCAAAGGGCAGATGAGATCCTTTTGATTCATTTTTATATATATATATATATTTTTTTTCTTGTGATACACTGGCTGTGGAAATGAAAGTGCTGCGCTATTTCTATTGTTATCCCATGACTTTCATTGATTTCTATCAGTTGAAGAAGTTTTTTTTTTCAGTAGTTCTGTTAGCATTGCAATTTCTATTGTTATTATTTGCCCCTCCTATTTCTTCTCCCTGGCAATTACCCTTGACCAAATGTGGAGCCACTCTTCTATAACACACACTAATGCATTTTTCCCCTTCAATCAGTGGACCAACTCATCTGGCAGATATTAACCAGGTCAAAAAGATCTAAATAAATCTTTACTACTGTTTTTTTTTTTTTTTTTTCCTTCTGACTGGTGAAGCGCATCGGTTTGCCTTGCTCAGTTTCCTGCTTTTCAACAGCAAAACTGATCTGTAACCGCCTGATGGGCTGGACTGACTTTCGCTACTGAATTAGGGCAGAGCATGAGTGAGTAACAGGGGTGTGAGTATGTGTGTGCGAAGTAGGAGGAAGGAAGAAACAAGTGTTCGACTGAGGAAGAGAAACCACAGTGCACACTGACTATGAAGTATTAATGGTGCATCTGAGAACAAGTGGGAGCGGCGGTGATGCCAGTATATATGTATTTTGCATAGAAAGTCAATATATTAGAGAATGAAGATCCATTACTGTGAATGAATGAGAGTCATAGGTGATGAAAGCTGTGCATGTGCCATGGGTGGCGTCCTCCAATTTGTCGCTGGTGCGATCTCTAACTCTTCAACTGTCTCATAAATGATGCAGTCCGATATTTCAGGACATAAATAATTCCTAAATGTCTTTAACGTTGTTTGTGATTACCTGAAACTGATCACCTGGTTCTTCTTGGGTACTTTTTTTAATTTAGCTGCTGTTTAAAAAGTCAGGAAAGGAAAGATGGAGGGAAAAAAGGGGATCGACTAAAAAAAAAAAACAAGAGCCTGCATGCGCTTTGAACAAATGTCACTTTGCTTTTTGCTTTTTTTGCAGTCGCTTGCTTTAACACTACACTATTGACCTCGCCGACACTCTGGGTTGATTCTCCTCTTCAACTGTTTTGTTGGTTTTACTTATTTTTTAAGTTTTTTTTTTTTTTTAATATGTTTTAATCCACTAGAACGTGGTGTTTCCTCAGTTGTCTTTTAACTTCTGTTGGGGTTTTCTGTTGTGTGGTTATTAATTAGGCGGCTTATTTATTTCGTTTTGTGTTCCCTTCTTCTCTTCCTCCTATTTGTCCTTATTTGTTGGTTTTCTCGACCCCCTATTTTTCTTCTTGTGTTCTTCCATGTTCTTTCCCCCCCACTTACTTTTATTCGTCACGGCTCCCTATCTTACTGGTAGCTTATGTCCCTGTTAACGTCCCCCCACCAGCCCCCACCTGCCCCCCCAGCCTCATCCCTGCCCTCATCCTCTGCTGTTCCCAACGACCCCCAGTCTCCCAATCAGAACAAGGAGCCCCTCTCCCATCGCCTCAACGACTTCATGGCCTCCAAACCCAAAATGCAATGCCTCCGGAGCCTGAGGCGAGGGGTAAGTCCGTATGCGTGTGTTTGTGCGCTCGTCCGTGCTTCGTGCATGTACGTGTGTGAACCGTGTACCTGCTGTACCGTATGAGTGAAATCACGAGGTCACCGCTGCGTTATATTTGGCTCCTCATAGCTGATAACATTGTAAGCACGGTGACCTCGATTAGACAATGGTCTCCGCGCCACCCATTTATATTCATGTTGACTGTTTTCTACAACCAAATATATTGGGTGCTGCCTGCGTTTGACATTTCACTCATACAGTTCCCAGGCTTCTGCTTCCGTAGCATGCTTTTGTAGCGCAATCTTACGTCCATCAGTACTGGTCTGACTCACCACCATCTCCATCTTGTTCCCTCATTCTTCCTATTAACTCTGCTCACACTGACAGCCCCTCTTGCACACCTTTTCACCCCCTTTCTTGACGCCCAAAACCCCCCTGAGCAGTCTGTGTGCAGTAGCATGGAGACAGGAGTCGCTCCCCCCTGCGCACGTCTCTGCAGTCTGTGCTGGAGGCAGATTCTTTTTGTTTCTTTGCAATTTTTTCTTTTTTTTTTTTACAAGGGGGGATAAAAGCACACCGCCAAGAACAAGATTAAATATCACAAGGTGCATTAATTTGAGGGTTGCGGATGTGACAGCAAACTGAAAGAGTTCTCTCTGCTCTGTGAAGTCAGGAGAATAATTTTAGAAGGCTTCCTGGAGGGTGGCTGTGTCAGCACCAGCTCAGGGTCCTAGTGGGTGTCACGACCTGTTCCTGTCAGAGAGTGTGCTGCAGACTTGGGCATGCCTTCCTATTTCATGCCTTGCGCTCCAGCACTCCCCGAGGGTTGGGCGTTTGCTCACGTTTTCCTTCCGGCACCCACAAATATAGCTTTTGTTTATGCCTCTACTTTGATTGTGCGACAGGTGCTCAAACTCAAAGCCTCAGTATGAATTGGTGCCGACATCTATGACCAATAATTTACTCTCTGGTGCTTGAGTTTTCTGAGTTAATAAATCCAAAAACAGAGGAAACAGCTGTAGGTTAACATTTGAAAAGGGAAGCATATGTTTTGTCGCAGTGTCACAGAAGTCGTGCAGGAAGTGACCGTTTCTGAAAGCGGAAGTGCTGCAACAGCTTTTGAAAAGAGCAAGAAAAAAAAAGTTCAATGTCAAACGAAATGCATTGTTTTTGAGGGAATACAGAAAGAAAGGATTGCAGTTTGATTTAGCACGCAGATTAGGGGTCAAAAATAAGTCAGTAGAGGCCCTGTAGAGAATCAAAAAAAATGTTTTTCCAAAAGAGAATAACACATTTGAACCAGTTTTCCTATACATCCCACCGTCACTTGTTTTTGTTCATGTGTATAGATGTTTGGTTCTGTTCTCAGACTAATCTTACGCTGAGTGCTCGTGGTTGGATACGTCTAAGTCCCAAGTATTGCAGGTCAGTCGGTGCAACAAAAGAAGTCAAGTTAATCCCAAATTGTCACGAGAGGTTCTTTAGGGACAGCAGCTTCACGGCGTCCCTGGAAGAGACACAGTGTACAGTAGGTTAAACCTCTAATCAACCACTAACTCACTGTCGCACCAAACACGTCCTGGATTGGACCGTGATTCTGCAGAGACTACATGGAGCAAATACAGGCACAGAGTGTATTACTCAAATATTAAGAATGTGAAAGAAGTTTAATTGCTTGAATATGAATTGAGGCGCATAATTATTAATTTCCTCTTTTAGCTTAGCCTACAGCCCAGGGGGTCCTATGAGGAGATCAGAATTTGCCAGTGTTCTAAAACAATGGTCCCCAACAAGTGGGCCGGGGACCAGTACCGGTCCGTGGGTGATTTGGTGCCGGGCTGCAAAGAAATAATGTTTCCTTTTGGCCCCATCTGGCTATTACGTACACTAGATCCATACCCATATCAACAAAAGAACTCAACTTATGCAATGGTTAGGATTCCATCATCAATAATGCAACTATATTTGATTAGAAAATATTTTCTCGGTGAATACAATAAACTCAAAATGGCGCATTGATACAAGATTCTAACTATTTATCCCTGGTTTGGTAGGAGAAAATTATAGGCTGTGTGCACTTGGGAAACCCTTGTTGTGTGCATGCACAGTTTCTTTAAGTAGAAATATATTATAGGAAGAAAAATAATCCAGAACACCCCGAAATGGGCTTCGAATAAACGGTATTTATCTGGCACAAGACGGAAAATAGAAAATGAGAAAATACTACGAGACATTTAACAGGTGTGTGGCGCTAAAAGGTTTGGCACTGATCTAAAAGGACTGGAAAAAAAAAATACAAAATAAGTCCAATTTACCATAAATGTAAATCTATATCATATACAGTAGGAATAGATTATTATTGTGACATTATTCAGTGACCAAATCTATAATCTACATTTAATGTGTGCTGATTTTATGAGACAATATATATTTAACAATTCACATAGCTCAGCTTTACAATTGCAATTCAATTGCAGCTCTCAGGCTGAAAAACAGAGGACACCTTATTGTCTACAGTAGAGGCAAGAAATTAATGTTTTTTAAGATATTTAGAAGGTCAATTTATGTTTCAGAGTTGTTTTTGTTGCATTTAAGATGTCAAACACACGCACAGGAATGCAACTCCCAACCCTCATAAAAGAAACAAACCGAGCGCTAAAAACTGAACAGATCAAGTCGTGTCTCTGTCTGGCTCTGCGAGAGAGCCTTTGTGTGTCGGGTCTATAGTTATATGCTGTGTATTCCATCCACAGTCACTTTGAATGTACGCTTTTATGTACGTTCACGTCTGTGTTGCCAAGAAGAGTAAAAGTCTGTGTCCTGGGGCCATGTTTGGAAATAAGAGCGTCAGTGCTGTTTGTCTGCATTCTCACTGACAAAGCTGTGTTCTCTCCGATGACCACCACAGCAGCAATCCCCACATTCGCTTGTTTGTCACAAAGAGCTAATGAAGAGGACTCTGGGCCGGCCCACTCATGCATTCGAAGCCAGGCAATATGTTGTAAGTGCGTGCGATGGTTGAGAGTAAGTGTGCGCATTTCTGCAGGTTGGTGGCTGACAGAGTGTATAAATGAATATACTAGTGTTTGTGTGTGGATGGATGTGATCTTTAAAAGCCACGGCGGCGCAGGGACAGTAGCCTCATTATTGATAATTTGCCATGAATTCCCCTTCAATCCCTGCGAGGAATTTGTTTTTCAAACATTTTTTTGTCACACAGAGGGGGGGCTACTGCCTGAGCCTGGCTGCTTACAGATCACGTGTCCGTCACATGTGTAGAGCCGCGGCGAATGATCAGAGGAGAAGATGACTTCATCCAACATCACATGTATCAGCTTGAGGTGTCCTGCTGCTCAATTTGTCCCTCCCCCCCGCAGTTTCCCAAGGGCTTCCCCATCGAGCATCGACCTAGAGCTTAATTCACAAAGTGCCACAAGCACCTGTGGACGTGGGGGCTTTACGATGATGCTAAACATCCCACCCAGCAATCATCAACCCACTCCAGTTGACGCCACCTGTCAGGTGGCAAGGTGTTGGTCGCATTTTGTGTCTGGGTTCAGCCTACACTACCCAGAAACCCCACACCCGTCGTACTGGGCTTTGTCTGTGCTGACGCCATACAGCAGTGGTGTTATCTCTCTGTAAGTACGTTGCTGTACCTGTGTATCTGTGTTTGTCCGGGAGGCTGGGGAAGAGCAGACTGGAGCAGAGTGTAAGTTAGCGGTGTTTAATCTGTAAAATACATTACACGGTCATGAGACCAACAGATTATATTACACTGAAGCTTTGTTTTTTTTAACGAAGGAAAGGAAATCAAACTACTTGTCATTGTGACATTGCAATCCACGCCACAGCACACAACAAAATGTCACCTCTGCATTTAACCCATCACCAAAGTGAACAGTGGGCAGCTTTGAGTGTCCAGGGAGCAGTGAGTGGGGACGGTGCCATGCACAGCGGACCTCAGTCGTAACCTGGGCAGTTGGTGGATTCGAACTTGGAACCCTATGGACCCCAGTCCGGTTCCTTAACCGCTAGGCCACCACTGCTCCATTCAACTTCTAAATGGCATGATAAAACATATTTTGCATGAAACATATAGATATAATTCAAATAAAATCTAAAGTTTTGACATTTTTGTTCACATACATTTATGTCATGCACATTCAGCAGCAGTTTCTGTCCTTCACTGATAACTACAATAATTTCTAGGTTATGGTTATAAGGTTATAAGGGAGTGACACTTGGTCACTTAGGTCAATAGTTCCCAACTTTTTAGAGCACTGCTAAATCATACCCTAAATTTGAATAAATTTTTCAGAACTGCAAGTAGAATCAGTCGATACTGACACTAACAAAATCAATGGTCTGTTGGTTGTTTTAAGGGGTAAGCAAAATGGCTACATTTTTATAGGAACTATATTCTTTAGTGATACAGATTTCATTACGTTCCACATTTGAATACATCTGTAATCCACACAACCCAAGTCGATCTTCAGCGGGACCCATTTTTACGCCAACGTTATTTCAGTAAGTAGAGCAGCGTCATTCATTACACGGCTCAGGAAGGAGGTTAGTTGTGGGATCGCAGGGGAGGATGGTGCCAGGCCTTTCCAGGTAGACGATTTGATTAGTGGGTTAAAGTGGGTACAGCTTCTCAGTGCACCAACCAGTGAGCCACTAACGAGATTACGAGTCATCTGTTCCAGCTCTGTAAGCAGTGGTTGCTAACCACACTCCTCTCTTTGTGTACCAAAATATAAACTCATCCTCTCAGAAAACAATGAACATTAATATTTTAACCTTTCTTTTTCCTTGATGGTCCTTTTAGACAGTGCTTAGCACAGACCCGGATATGTGGCTTTTAAACACTGAGGTTGTTAGGGTTTGACTTGCCTCGTGAACCTGTCCGTGCACAGTTATCTGCCTCCAACAACATACTGATCTGCTAACGTGATACGTGCCTCTGGCGCCCTCTGCTGTCAGCGGCGTGTCATTGTAGTGGGAGCATGAAGGGATCGAGAAGTAAAGGGAAAAATCCATCTGCGTCACAACCACTGGTCTCTCTACTTCATCGTTTACATTCCCCTCTCATCTGTTTCCCCTGGTTTTCATCCCTCACCTCACGCCTGTGCCTCTAGATTGCCCCCTTGTGACCACTCATTCATCACACTTTCATTAAAACATGACATAAAAAAAAAATGGTAAACTTCATCATGCTGGAAAGAGTGCGTTCTCCGGATGTTAAATTCACATCTGCTCCAAGCCAGTTCCATCTGACGTTTGGAAGAAACGCACTCCTTCACTCAAATGATGAAGTTTGGCATTGCAACATCATCACATCACATGACATTCACTGTGAATTTATGAATTCAAATGTTGTTACGTTTTTCCAATGTTGACTTTTGTCTCTTGTCTCTTTCTCTCTCTCTCTTGCCTCTTGTCATCTCTTTCTCCTCTTGCCTCCCATGAAGCTTTCTCTCAAGCTGGTAAGCATGATCGTGTAACCACACCACCGTAGCGGCATGACCACAGTACGCATGTCACGTCTTCCCTGTAACACGTTGTCAATAACATCGCGTATGCTCTTGTGGTTTCGTTGCGTTGTTAATTCATTGGGGTATTTTGGAAACAATAATTCATCTGTTGCTGTAACACAGAGATGGAGCCCAGGCCTGTGTCACTGTCTCACCTCATATGTCATTCTGCTGTTTGTGTTTGTGCGTTTGTTTGCGTGTTTGTGTGTGATTGTGTTCTCGTCTCTCCCCCACACTGTGTCTGTGATCTCTGTGGCGAAGATCACACTCAATTGCCACGTCCGGAATCTCATTGAGGTGATCACATTTATGCTGTTTTTTTTTTTTTAGCATCCGTCTTGTAGCCCCGTCTGGTAGAACTTGCTGACCAGTTTTTTGTGTAACCAATACTAACCCCATCCTAAAGAGCAGTCTCTTACACCGCATTGCATGCCATTCATCTTATGAGCAGCCTGTTATTCGGTAAAACTGAGCAAACGTAAAAAAAAAAAAGTTAATCAATCTTTATTTATCATATGAATCAACCAATTGATGATTTATACTCACTGTTAATCCTGTCTCTTATACACATCTGAAGAGAACCTAGAGAGGTGGAGGTTTGCACTAGAGAGAAGACCAATGAAGGTCAGTCTTAGCAAGGCCGAGTACATCGGTGTGAATGAAAAGGGGAACAGTGGAGTGGTGAGAGTACAAGGAGCAGAGGTGGGGAAGGTGGAGGAGTTGAGG
>JAFBJS010057579.1:154113-241601 GCA_016785265.1 Paraplagusia blochii
GGAAATATTTTCTCAGTGAAGACAACAACAATAAACTCAAAATGACGCAGAGTCATTGATACAAGATTCTTACCTTTAATACCAGTCTGGTAGCAGAAAATTATAGGCTGTGTGCACTTGAGAAATCCTTGTTGTCCCCAGGCACAGTTAATTGGGTAGGAAGATTTTATAGGTAGTAAAATATTTCAGAACACTGGAAAATTACTTTTAATAAGGGGTATTTATCTGCTACAACTTAATGACAGGTCAGTGAAAGTAGTACGAGACATTTGACTGGTCCATGTTGCATAAAAGTTGGGGAACACTATCACTTCCTGGACTGTTATGTATTTTAACGGGTAAAATGAACTAAGTCAGAATTAGTATCTTTCCATATCTGCTTTCTTGTGCTGATTTGACGGCTAAACTCCTGACTGCCGGGCAGCTGTCGTGTTCAACCAAAAGCCAGAGCGGCAACTTGTGATGTTAACATGTGAAGCAGACAAATATTTCAGGCAGTTAGTGGAGTTGTACTACTTTAGTCCTAAAAAGTAGCATTAAAGTAACGTAAGTACTGATCACTGCCATGTTTCCAAGCTCAACCTTTTTGGTTGGTGTCTGACCAAAAACGCATTTCAGATAGATTTAGTTTTTTGTTCTGTGCCCTAACAGTTTACGACACTCACTGCTACAGTGGCAGACAAACATAACTGGCCATATGGACAAGAATCAATGTCTGATCCACATTTTATTTTCATAAAAAACAATATGTGACAGGTCTTTGGAGTTTCTTTGACATAGTCCGTGTGTTAAACAGCTTTTCCTAACAGTTTTTGTTCATTCCTTACGTCCTAATTTTATGTTTTTTATGGTTTTATTTTCATCTTTTTTCTTTCGACGTGATGTCACCTTTCTGACTGGTTTGTTTTGTCTGTATTTCCTTCAGATTCCTAAAAGTGTGAGGCTGGCTGAGGAATGGCAGGGCAAGCAGCACCGGAGCAACCACCACCACGTTCCTCAGTGTCAGAGAAAAGTAAAAAAAAGAAAATACCAGAATCTAAAATAGAGAAACGGATATAAAAAAAAAATACTTCCCAATCTCATTTTGTTCCTAAATCCTTATCTGCGCTTCTTTTGGACTTAAGGAAATTAGAGCGCTCTCATTTTTAATGTTTTTTTATTATTATTATTTTTAACGCTCCCAACCCGCAGCCGCAGCCACAGAGCTGCATCGCCTTCATGTTGATCAGACGCTTGGCTTCTTAATGCGACTAACTCTGCCTGCAGCGCGTGCAATCTGTCGCTCCCTGCGCAATGTGAACGCTTACCCTAGGTCTTTGACCCCCGCTGCACGCAGACTGGACACCGGGGTTAGGGTTAGGGTGTGGTCAGAGAGAGGGAGAGGCACGGAGACCAGCGGCGGCCTCCGTCACCCAGTGGTGTCTGTGTGCGTGGGACTTCATTCATTTCACTCTCACTCATGGCCTTCGGTGAGAAAAATCACTCTGGATTCATTGCTCTCAATAGGGGGCAGTAAAACCCTCATGTTCGCAGGCATCGCTCAGGTGGAGACGAAGAAACGAAGGTGCTAATCATCTATGTTTGTGTCAACGCTAGGTTTTGTTTTATTCTATCTGTGTGTGAATGTTCATTTTTATACTTTTTATTTAAGACTCCGTCTTCCGTCTTGTCCACATTCCTTTGATCTGCAGGGGTGAGAGACGGAGCGATGGGATCCATCACTCTTACCCTCACCCATCACTCTCTGTCCTGTCATTGGTGCCTGTCTGTCCTCTCTGACCACGTCCCCAACTCCCTCGTCTCCCCCTCTGTTCTAAAAACGACTCAGGCTGTCCCCTTTGGCTGCTTTAGGCCCTCCCTCTAACTCCTCACCCTCTTTTTGTCTCCTTCCCCTCTCACCCTTGTATCGCAACAGCACGGGGGCGGGAGCCTCTCTGCGTGGTTGTGGCGTGCTGCATGCTTGCCCTGTCTTCCTCCTCGACCCCCTCTGCTGGCAGACCGGGAAAGGTGGCGGGGTCAGCTTCTGCCCTCCCTTCCTGCCTCCCCCCCCTGCCTCCAGCCTCTCCAGCCTTTCTGTTCAGTTAACCTTCATTGCTTGGGTTTTACTGTCCAGATTAACCTGAATGCTACTGTTTGGGTTCAGTGCCTGTGGTGTTTTGTTTTAATGTTTTTTTTTAGTTTTCCTTTTCTGTCGTTGGTTCAGAAAAGTGTCGTTTTAATAGTGAGCGAGAGAGCGAGCAGTTATCAGTAGTTCAGAACAGCGCCACATGGCTGTGAAATGTTGCTTTTGCAGATGGTATGCGTGGGTGAATCATGGGAGTCCCGTGCTTTAGTTTCACCATAGGTTGACGGTGTGTAAAAAAAAAAAAAAAAAGTTAGTATTGTAAGTAAGTATGGATCAGATAGATTATCGCAAGTTGTTCGCAGCAGTCTGACGAATAGAACCCATCACGTCATGTTCTACCCCCCGTTTATTGTCTACTGTATATTAATAAATATACTGTGATCCATCATTTTCTGTGAATTTCTAACAGAAAGACCGGGTTCCTATTGAATCACTGGGACTAACTATGAAAAACGACACGAACTGTGATGAATCTCAGAAATTTCAGAACGTAAAAAGATTTTATTCCCATGATCCTCTGCTCTGCTCAAAGGCACATAACCTATTTTTATTTTTATGTTTTTTCTTTTGTTGATTTTATGTCAAGTTTGCTTCTACTTTAGGCTGGACTTCTGAAAAAAAAAAAAAAAACGTTCTCCTGCCTGAATGAAAGTCATTTTACCGCAATTTAGCTCAAGTTTTGGTTTTTAGTCCCTGCTGATTTGTTTAACACCTTAGAAATGGTCGAAATGTCAGGGTTCAAGCGGAGACCCTCTGTTTGTATTTTCTCTGGGTGATGAACGTCAACGTAAGTCGTCACTTCAACAGCAGAAGTAGTTTTTATATTAGCCACATGCCTGACAGTGCTCTGCAGTGAAACTACCACAACCCTCCCCCGAGTGGACCCTCAATAACCTGGCTGTACAGCGGAAGTGAATTAGAGAGAGTATATATATATGAATAAAGATTAAAAGGAAAACATCTATTTTAAATATTCAGATTCTTACGCTGACTTTATCTGCTTGGCAAAGTAAGACGTCTTTACCTTTATCTACCAAATGGTGTGTTATTGCACTTTTGTTTGTGTTCCATCTGGTAGGCCATACTTGCGTTTTGGAGCACTGAATACTTTGTATTGTGTTTACTGTGCCAATTAAATATGCCTGGAAAATAAAACGGTGATGATGGTGACTGATTTTATTTTTCTATTTTAGTATTTCTTTGGAATTGCAATCTCAGTTTTTGGTCTTCAAAAGAGCATAATTCTGTCTACGGTGATTTAAAAAAAATTGTAAAAAAAAAAAAAAAAAAAAAATTGTTAAAAAAAAAAAAAAAAAAAGGAGCGAGGCTCACGCTATGGTGCAGTGTGATTTGGGTGGTGCCTGCTGCCCCTGTGACCCAATAAAGGATAAGCAGAAGATGATGAAAATTCTGATTCTCTGATAAATTAAAAAAAAAAAAAATTATGATTTTCAAATTCTCCAAATGTAAAGGTTTACAATTTGTGTTTTTTAAAAAAACGCTTCTGGTATGTGTAAAAACGTGAAAGTTAAAAGTACTGTTATTTTAGAGGTCACTAGAATGTATCAGATTTACAAATAGCGTGCCATAATACATAGACAAGACACAGTTGTCAATGTCATTTTCAATTGTGAATAAAAAAAAAACGTTTCTATAGGTGAATGTATAATATGTAATATTGGTATTCAATATGTTTCATAGACCTAAGTAAATATCTGTTCATTTACTGTAGATCTATTTTAAGCTAAGAACAGAATGTTATCAGTGACGTATTTTTTCTATTGTCTGTATTTATAAGATGTTAGTCGAAATTATTTTATTTCAGGATTTCCCTCTTTGGCCACTAGAGAGTAGTCACGTTCCACGGCAAATTGCACCAAAGTCACGAAGGCGTTTCCACCAGGACATTTTCCCCCGTTTTCTTTCTCCAGCTCTTGATTATGAAATGTTGAGCTTTAACATCAAGTATCGTCTTTTATGGAGACAAATCCTTCACTTGGGATATATAAAATACAACGCCAATATTTACTGTACTTCAAATCCCCATATAAACATTGACTCAGGATTTCACCCTGCGCTGTTGTCCCTACAGTCTTTGTCCAGTCTCACTGCAGAATTCGGATTATGACCATTATTCCAGCCCACAGATGGAGCGGGATTTGCCAAAAGTCTGTAGCCCAGTGGGCTGCAGCTGCGCCTCCCTCTTTCTGTGTCATGAGAACTAAACGGGGAAATGGTTTAATGTCAGGACGTGGCTAAAGCCGGGGTTGGCAAACCTTTTTGGCTCCAAAGTGGGATATGATTAAAAAGTAAATTGATTTCAGTTTTTAAAACCAAGACAGTATTATCTGATGTGAAGAGTTCTGGACTTAATCAAAGTCCAAACACACACAAAAAATTCATTTTCCACCATTATTGGTTGTCAATGCTCGTTTTTTAGACAACCTACTTGGCCGTAATGTGTCTCTAGCTCTGGCTTGTGTCGCTCCATTTTGTCCAGGATGCTCCACAAAACAGATCTTTGCTCTTAAATAGAGTGTACACTGTGCAATGTATTTCCAATTCTGTCGATTCACAGCTCAAGATACGTGTGCTCAGATCCAGTGATAGGGTGCGATCAGACTGATCACACTGTACGTCCAACCATCTGACTCAGTTTTGTTGCTGCTTTGATTTAAAGCGTCTACCAAAAGTTACTGCAATATAAAGACGAGAAAGAATAAGACGGGCAGTGGGAGATGCGTGGATGTTGGTAGTTTCTGTCGGAAACACGATGTAACTAATGCTCAGCAGACAAAATCGAATTTTCCTAAATTTCCGTGCTATTCTACGCACAGACACGCAAAAGAAAAGGTAACGATGAGGACGTGTATGAACCAGGAAATGTCTTGACAGACGTGGACATTAGCCTGTTATGCCAGACGTACACTGAGATTTATTCCATCTGTTGCTCACACTGTATGAGGGAACTTCAAAGGCGATCAGTTCACAGCTCGTGTTCTCACAGTGTACGATCCGATAATCGGATGTGATTGATACTTGACACGTCTCGATTCGGCAACCTGAACTGCTTTGAACTGGAAAAGATATTCAACTATAATGTAACATAGTGCAATGTAAATGCACCTGGGAGGAGGAGGAAGATGGAGCCACTAGTGGGCGATGGCCGAATTTTCACCTTCCATCTCCTGTATGCTAACGTCATGGATCTTTTGTGGAAATCATTTTTTGTGACTCACTATTTGGCAAAAAGTTTCATGCCAGATGCCCTTCCTGATGCAACCCTCGCCATTTATCCAGGCGTGGATCCAGCACTTCAAAAAAAAAAAAAAAAAAATTTATTAAATATTGACTTGTGCTTCCTCAGAAACCACATTTCCCTGACATTCGTTCCTTGGTGTCCATGTTGTTTATTCCTTGGTATCTATGTTTGCACACATGCAGTGTGGAAAAAAAAAATTATAAAAAAATTCAGGCCAAATTGCCAAATCGTTGCCGACTGAAAAAACATGGCAAAAATTGGCTCAAAATTACTCAGCGTCCACCCGGCTTTAGTGGGACTTTCCTGGTTTAGGAATGGTTCAGTAAAAAGGAAATGAGAATGTTTATTTCTCTTCTGAGCAAATGATGTTAGCCAGGCTTTATTATTGTTCTGGCATAGAATTCAGCCAATCACAGGCCGTACCAATCTGCTGAATCATCGTCTTCCTCTTTTTGGGTTGGTGTATCCAGCAGAACCACCTTCTACAACCTGATTTTGAGCGCCCGACCGTCTGGTTAGCAGACGACCCACTGAACCTTCTGTATTGTTTGATGTTGGACCTTTGATGTAGGCAACTTGAGATGTTCTGCTAACAATTAATGAAACTGGCAGCAGATTAAAGTGCTTTAACACCACATACAGTAAAATACAACCCGTCCTTTTCCACATTATCGAGGAATATTAGGAATTGGCAAAATCCTAGGACTTGGATTTTTGCTTCGTTTGCCGCCAGAGAAAAAGCATCAGTTTGAGGTTGAGGGCTTCAGGCCATGTGGATGGGCAGATCACCATCTGTGCTGCAGTGGTCTGGAGAAAAGACGAATCTCCCGCGGTCTCCTCCCCACTGGCGGACCATGGGCCGTTACCAGTCCAAGGGACAGTCAGTAAGCATACATTTCTGAATCCCTTGAGTTCAGAAAGCATTTTACTGCACGGCAAAAAAGTGCCAGGGAATTCTACTGAAAAGTGTCTTTATTGCGACAGGTCGTTCCCACGCACCAAGCCAACGCTGCACAATGCTGGGACTGTCTCTTTAATGACTTAATGCGTTACGGTTTTCGAGGAGTGAAGTAGGTAGAAGGTTGGACCCGAAAATGCAGAATCCGTCGGGCGGTGCTTTCTTGAGTGGTAACAAGCAGGACTTTAAAAAATAAACAGAAAAAAAAATAAAAAATAAAAAATAAATAAATCACTGGCAACTTGGCAAGATGGCCAGGCATAAAACCGAACCGGAAAAAAAAAAAACGGGAAAAAAAAAACCCCAAACATAAACGTCTCAAAAAGAACAGACTTCGCTAAATACGAACAAACAAGACTTCAGGGAACAAACAGACACCATCAGGGAACAAAAAGCTATGATCTGACAAGACTGAGTGAGGGAGAGGGTTTATATACTGGGGACACCAGGTGACACTAGTGAGACCAATTAACAGAGACACAGGTGAGTGTGATCGCACTGATTGCCCAGATACAGCAGGACCAGGACACATTCCTAGCCTTTAAACTGTTTTGCCATTTGGAGACCAGGTGTTCTTAGTTAAAAGACAAGAGCGATGTTACTGGGATGCTGCTAATGGAGTTGGCAATTAATGTTTCAAGAAAATATTTTTGTAAAATATCTCTTTTTTACAATCAAGGTGTTTGTAAAGAGATAGCGATGAATCGTTTGTGGAGAATGCTGCCCCCATGACTTGGCAACAGAAAAGCGGGTAAAAATGGATGGACACGTGGGTCCATCACACAGATGCAGAGACACGATGATAATATTTCTCAAAAAGCAAAAAAACTTCCTGCCAATTTATGCCATTCTGTGCACAGACACGCAAACGAAAAGTTGGCGACGATGACGTTTATGGACCAGGAAATGTCTTGGCAGACGTGGTCAGACCCGGTCCGTCAGCTCTGCCGTGCTGCTCCATCTTGTTTACTTGTTTTTCTCCTCATTAGCTTATGTTTGTGCTTTCGAAGGTTGGCATGGTGGAGGGACAAATGTGGGTAATTTGGCAAGATTTTAGACAAGTTTAATTTTCACTCTGTGAAATGTGAAGTGTGAGGCAGTCGGAAGATGATCGTGAGGTGATAATCGCTCGTCGTAAACCTGTGTCCACTGCACATAGAGTCACATAACTGACAAATTTGGACGAAAATCTCAAAGTGGACACTGAGTTTAAGGTGGACTGGACCTCACTGGTATGATTTCAAGTCATTATAAAGAAATGTTTTTCTTTTCATCGTTTATTTTTAGATCAGGGGTCTCAAACCTGGGCCTGTGGGCCACTTGTGGTCCATGGAACGATATTTTGTGGCCCCCAGTTAAATTGAAAGTTGAATTTATATTAATATTTTATAGATTTGTTCTCCACATTTTATGGTAAATCCTATAGTTCTCAAAACCCTGATCCACAGTTTTCTTCTGGTTCAGTGTTGTATTACTCAGAATATATGGGAGACTGATTTTTTGTTACATTTTTTCTTCTGTATTGAACACTGAAAGCTGACGTGGCCCTTCATTGAAATGATAGTGTGGGTGGTGGCCCCTGAACTTATTTGAGTTTGAGACCCCTGGTCTACATCATCAAGAGCCTGAGCCTAAACTCTCTGACCTGAGTTACAGGTGTGAAGTGTTTTCTGGCTGGTCAGTAGTGTGTTTTATCTGCTGCCTTCTGCCTGTTCCATTACTGCTGTGTTCCTGTCTTGGCCTGCAGTGAGAGCACCGTGCCAGATGGAGGAAGCACTCACCTCTGGAGACCGGCCCAGTCTGTCTCGTCGCTGAGGACGGTTCTGAGCTGCTGTCTGTTTGTCTGTCTGTCTGAAAAACCCATCTTTTTTTACTGTCTACCTGGTGTGTAGTTCCATAACTAGGTCATAATACCAGGGCAGTAAATTAACTTTCTTTAGCCATGTTGTTTTGGACGTTTGAAAAGATTAGCTAATGTATCTTGGCTAACCTAAGGCCCCGGGGCCTGATGGGGCCTATTCACCTTTGTTTTTCGGCGGAACAAACCTGTGAAAAATATCAACCTGCCATTTTCCTTGAACTTTCGGTCATGACTGAAAGAACGCAGAACGGCGGAAATTAGCTTTTTCCGCAGGGTGGCAGGGCGCTCCCTTAGAGAAGGTGAGGAGCTCGGTCACCGGGAGAAGCTCGGAGTAGAGCCATTGCTCCTCCACATCGAGAGGAGTCAGTTGAGGTGGCTTGGGCATCTACATCGGATGCCCCCTGGACGCCTCCCATGGGAGGTGTTTAGGTTATGTCCCACTGGGAGGAGATCCAGAGGAAGACATGGGACACGCTGGAGCGACTACGTTGCCCGGCTGGCCTGGGAACGCCTTGGGATCCTCCCAGGTGAGCAGGAGGAAGTGTCTAGGGAGAGGGAAGTTTGGGTATCCCTCCTGCGAATGTTGGCCCCGCAACCCGGATTTGGATAAACGGGCTGAAGATGGATGGATGGGTATTTCCTTATGAGGCCCATATTTTTGACTATGGATTGTATAAAGAAAACACATTTCTGTTTTTCCACCGATATTCAAATTCCGATGCTGCAAAGTTGCGGTCTTTGCGAATACGCTAGACGTCTTCATGGGGCACTGACACTTTGTGCGTGGAGGTTGTGCATAACGACAACAGCCCAGCAGCGGTCACAGCTGTCTCTCAAAAAGTCAAAGTTAAATACGGTAAAGAACAACCGAGCGCATAAGTTCATCGTCCTGGAGAACCAGCCGCTATCTCCCGTTCAGGACGGTCTTACCAAACGTGTGGAGTTTCTGTAGCCGTGCTATGTCAGGACTAATCGTATTCGTGATTAGTATTTCTGGGACATTTGCCAGTGAAACGCCGTTCGGTTACGTCTCTCATGTCATCAACGAGAAGAGTCGTGAGGACTGAATGAGCGCGATTAATATTTGTAACTGGAAAGTTCTTCTGTCCAACACTAGACATTTGTTGTTTACATCAAATGCTGCACAAAGAATCATAGGACAGTTTCAGACAAAATGGTAAAAAATAAATGCGTAATTTTCCTATAACTTATATTGAAGTAGTGTGTTTATGTTGTACAAACTTATTTATAGAATGCCTTTAGTCTGGTATCACAATAATTCAGGGGAAATTAGCTACGTATATGGATATCGGCAATCGACAATATCAGCGATATTGGGTATCGGTAAATGTTTATTAGACATCCCTAATGGAAATGAATGAATAAATAAAATTTTCTACTCTGATTCTTGCCATCTTATTAAGATTTTTTGTGTTCATTTTATTAAAATATCCTGAATAAATTTATGTTTTTTATGTTCTTTTTTATTTTCCATGGATTTTGTGCCTCTATTAAACTGTAATAAATGTAAAAATATATTTTTTTATCTTTTATTTTCAGCCCGTGCTTTCTGCGTTGGTGCTTTCCACCATCAGATTATTATTTTTTTTCTTTTTATACAAACTAGTTTATGGACAAAGTTATTGAAGTAATTTCAGTGATCTGGCACTTTGGCACAAATGATTTATGTGAATCGCATAAAAAAAGTGAAAATTTTAGGAACATTTTTCCTTGACAGCTCAATCATTTCAGACCCTCCCTTATTGTTTCACCTAAAAACCCCGGAGACATCAGTCGTGTTACTGGTTTTGACACACACGTCTGCCCATTAAGCAGCGTCAGCCTGAAGACCCGGAGGGCCTGGTGGACCTCCGTCTTGTCATGATGCTGGAGCCTGGACGCAGTGCAGGTGTGCAGAATTAGAAACATTATTATTCAGCCTTTGCAATGGCTGATGGTCAAATCCAGTCTGGAATGAGTAAACATGGTGAACACAGCTCAGCTGTCGACCTGCTGCTGCTGCTACGTCTTCCACTCTGACTCAACCTGGACATTTTTCCCCCAAAATCAACACATGTCGAAGACCAACGAGTATGAAGACGGAAAAAAATAAGAGCGAGAGAGACAGCTGTTGGTGAAAAACCTGTGACTGGTCACTGGTCCACTCCAGACAGCTGACCGAGTTTCACGCGTGAAAGCGGTGACATTCACAGAAGAAGAAACCACAGACGTTCTGCCATTGTAACAAACAGGGTTCTGAAAAGCATTGATATTTTGGAAAGGTCAGACAGAATCTGGTTCTTCCATTTGGAGGACGTCTGCTCTGAGGAAGCGTGGCTTCACTTCTGTTTAATATTCAGCAGATGATGAGGAAACAGCACACGAGATAAGTCACCAGGATCCCGGCTCCAAACACAACAACACTGCCATCTGGTAGTGAAACCTCCGAATCATCAGATCTCAGCAGCGAGAACAGGACAAACGTGGTGACATTGAAAGAGTGGTTTCTGGTTTTGCCTTACAGGGTAAAGATCACAGGTCTGATCCCCAGTGGTAACGTCAGGTCTTCCTGTGTAGAGTTTTACGATCTTCCTCGCCACAGGGTACGTTTTTGAACCACAGCACGCGGTTCAATAGCAGGCAAACTAAGGCCTGGGGGCCATATGCGGCTCATTCAGTAATCTGGCCTGCGAAATGTCTCTAAATTATATAATTGTTTTGTATTGTGATTATATTTCTTCTTGACTTAAACTTTACTTTTCCCTGCGATCAGGGGCGTGGCCAGAACCCATAAAATGGGTGGGCCCCAAAAAAAATCAGCGGGGCCAACCCCTAAGTTTGATAATGAACATCATCCCTCGTTATGACATGGTCAGCCCTCTTATTGGATGGGGCGGGCCTGACTGACAAGTGGGCGGGCCCAGGCCCACCCGTAGCTACGCCTATGCATGCGATACCCATAATTGGATACTAGCCTACTGTATGTATGACTTTAACGCAGTACTTATCAATTAATTTCTGCTACGCCCCCCTAGCAAGAAGAAAACAATTCGCACCCCCCACCCCTCACTCTCCGCCGCAACTATAAATAATAGCATTTGTCTATAAAATAGTTATAGCTACACATCTGCATAACATTGTATCCTTGTTAACGTAAAGAAAACAAAAAGAAAGAGATATAGTTCAACTTACAAGGATGTGTAATTACAATTTATTGTAGTACGGTGGAAAAATGTCCCGCAGGGTCACACATGCCCCCCCAGGGTGTCCCGCCCCACCATTTGCGGAGCACTGCTTTATGCTTAGTTGATCGCATAATTGCAACTTCTTCTTCTTTTACTTTCGGCTTTTTCCTTTTTTTCAGGGGTTGCCATTGACGAGTCAACAATTTCGCAATCGCCCTCCTCTTCTTCTTCGTGTTTGACCAAGAGCAGTCCAATTTCCAAAAGTAACCTTTAGGTTAACAGCACAGTTGGCGGTCGTCGTTAACCTGGGCCCCAACAAATCCAGTATGGAAATCATTTTGTTGTCCTGCATCTTTGACTTTGGCAAAGTTTTACGCCGGATGTACTTCCTGACCACCAGATGAAACCCTCACCATTTATCCAGGCTTGGGACGGGCACAAGAAAGCACTGGCTTGTGCTCCCTAGTGGCTGGTTTTTTCGCATGATCCCACGGATCTACTCTTATCCCAACCCCTGAGTCCAATTTTAGGACCAATTGTGGCCTGTGAGTCCAAAAGTTTGCCCTTGCCTATTACGAAGTAGCTAGAACCTATAGTAAAGTGAACCAGATCCACTCCGACACCACTCACCCCCATAACAAACTGGTTTCTCTGTTGGCATCAGGCAGGAGGTTCTACAGAGAGTGGACGGGTATTTTATTGTTTTGCAACCCAACTCATTTGGCTCCATATGTTGAGAATAACTGGTGTGGACAATGGAGTCAACACTTATTTTATGGCGTCGACTAAGTTCAGCAGCAATAACTTTCTCTGAGCTGCAACAGCGGGGGGTGCTATTAGGTCGCAGTGGGCCTGGGGGTGAGTCTTTAGTTTTCACTTTCCCCCCAGCCGGCCCCTCATTTCTGCTCTTTCATTAGCGGCGGATAATTAAAGACAAAGGCGTACGACTAGGGGTCAGAGACCATAAAACACCTCACACTCCACCTAAGGACGAATATCTGTGCGCGTGTCCCCCCAGGCCCCCGTCCTCTGTCAGGCCCTGTTCTCCGAGCATCCGCAGGATTACAGAGCCTCATTTGTGTTTTTGGAACGTGGCTGGAAAATATGCTGCCACTGAGTTAGGGGAAAACTTGAGCGAGTTGTCGCTCGAGTCAGCGGTTGGATTTAATGTTTGTTAACAGAAGCTGATTCTACAGATGATTTAAGACCAACCAGAGAAGTCCTGGTGCTCGGGGAGCCAAGAACCTGGTGGTCTCTGGGTTGTTTCGCTCCCGGGAATTCCTGCCACAAAAGGAAACAACAGCAAACAAGCTGTCACCTTTAGAGAAACCCCCGCCGCTTGTAAAGAAGAAGAGAATGACCAACAATAAAATCCCTCCACTGACCAGTCCACCTCGACTCGTCATGAGATTTCAACGGCGGCTATGAGCCGCTTCCACCAGGGGGCGGCTTCATACGACGTCTCCGCACTCAGACTTGCACACTATGGAAAAATGACGTTTGGAAACAGACCTAGCCATAGTGAATAACACAGAGTATGAGTGTAAGGAATGCCTTCACCGCAGGACAAAGGGACGTCTGTTGCCTCAGACGCACTTTGTAATCTTTGGACAATTTCATGAAGCCCTTCTCTACAGAGTGTGACTGCAGCTGTGGACAACGTCCAGACCATATGACCACCTCTGACTCCAGGCTGCCATAACCACAGAAAATCCAAGGATGGTCTGATTCTGCGCGTACAGAGCCAGCAGTGAACCCTGGGTAATTAAGTGCACAGATTTTCTCCAACCCGTGGAAACCGTGGACATGGATACGCACAAACAGGAAAAACCTTAATGCATGAGGCTTGTAAACGAGCTATTGTCCTCTCGTCTGTGAAACTTTTCTCCCATGTCGGTTACGTCATATTAGTCCGTAATCACCGTAATCATTAAAACAAAGGTTACTTTTTGACTTTGTCTCACAGTTGCTCCAAATCTACCCAACTTCAAGATAATTTAGCTCAGGGGTGTCCAAACCTTTTTGTCTTTTGTCTATCGTTCTGTGACCTATACGATTCAAGTGTACCGGTCGAAAAAGCCCCGATCGAATGAAAATGCACTAAAACAGTTCGATGGTTCGGATTTTTGTCCGTGGATCGGTTTCCTGCCTCATGGCCCCGCCTATGTCTCACAGTTGCTCTAAATCTACGCAAATTCAAGACAATTTAGCTCAGGGGTGTCCACACTTTTTTGTCTTCTGAGCTACTTTACAAATTACCAGGCTGAAGTGATCTACCAAGATTGAAAACTCTAAATATATTTACTTTGGTGTGAAGATTAATCGTTTTGGATCAGTTATCGTTCTGCGAGCTATACGATCCGAGTGTACCGGTCCAAAAAGCCCAGATCGGACGAAAATTCAGTAAAACGGTCCGATGGTTCGGATTTTTGTTGGTGGATCAGTTTCCTGCTTCATGTCCCTGCCCACAAATTGACGTTAGACATAGACGCAACATTGGCCGCTTCCTCCAACTAGCCTTTTCACATCATGGCCACTGCAGATGAAAACTAGCCTTTGGCTAAACTTAACTAAAACTAAAAAAGACTGGCAGCTGTATAGTGTTGTTGAAAGCGGAGTTGCATTTTTTTTTCAAGACTTAAAAAAAACTTATCAAACTAAACAGAATCGGATCGATTTTTACGAATCGTTCCTGAATCGGATCGGTGCCTGTGAATCGCGATATGAATCGGATCGTTATGTGAAGTGAAGATTCACACCACTAATATTTACCCATATAAACTGGATATCTTACTCTTTACATTAACATATAACATATATATGTTATATTGTCCGACTTAATACCTTTATGATTCACTGTCATGTCTGTCTGTCTCACCTTCCTGCTCTGTCTGGTCATCAGTGTGATCACACTCACCTGTGTCTCTGTCATTAGTCTCACTCGTGTCACCTGGTGTCCTCAGTATATATACCCCTGTCCCTCACTCAGTCTTGTCAGATCATTGCTGGTTGTTTGCTGTTTTGTTGCTTCATGGTGGTTTCTGTCTGTCAGTCGTCATTGAAATCCGGTTGAGAAGTCCGTGCTCTGTTTTCCTTTTTACCGGTGGTTTCTGTTCTACTGGTTTTGTTTATCAAACTCTGATTTTCTGTGCTCAAGAAGAGCTCTACCACTTCTTGTATTTGGGTTCTCACTTCTTCCTGCCTCGCCGCACTATAATCCATGACAATTCTCACCTTAGCCCAGTGATTAGCATCTTGAAATGGAATTATATCTCTAGTTCTCAGGATCTACCAGCACTCCTTTGGAGATCTACTGGTAGATCCCAATCTACCTTTTATTTACAGCAGACCAGGACAAACTGAAGCTTGCGGTTCTTAGACTACCTTTATCTTATGGGTTCTGGCTACGCCCCTGAGTTGGAGATGATCTGATCTTCTTGACATGTTCTCATCTACTGGCGAACTTGTCCTCACATTTCCTTTTGTTTTTAGTCCCATTATAAAATATCAGAAGGACACATATGGTCTTGGGAGACTTTAAGGCCTATATAATGTTACCAGTGACCCTAAAAGCACATGTTCTCGATAAAACGTGATCTCTGACTTAACTGGGTTCTCCAAGATTACGTTCCCTTCATGATGTGCTATATTATAACAAAGCCTGAGACCCAAAGCCTTCGTCTATGTTCTTGCATCCACTGTATTATCTTAATCAATCACATCCGTGCAAACAGTTTAGACAAAGTCCAGTCAAGTTTGTCAAAGGCAGAGACACAGTCCTACTCGTACAGTGTATATAAATCTGGTCTAGATTTTCTCCTGAATTTTCTCACCTACTTCTGGAAGAGAAGACGTGTCTCATGGGAAGGAGTTAAAACAAAATTCCAGTGTAATGACAGCGACTACATACAGAGGAGATCTTATCGGAAACAATGACCCAGATTTGCTGTAATGAATCATAGAGAGTTGTAAATTGAACCTGGATGTCAGTTGGACTTTGTGAGGGAGACTCCTTGTACTTCAGAGGGACGTTCTCCACCTTAGTCAACCCCCGCCCCCAAAAATCAAGTATTAATTAAGAGGCCTTGTCACTGGACAAACCCTGGAGTGCCTGTAGGAGGGACGACACATTTCTTCCACTTAATTCATTAGTCGACTCTTCCCGCAGGCGTCTCTGGTCTCAACAGACCATCAATCACAGGAAGGATTCCCTGAGCTGCACTGAGGAAAAATGAAACCATGATAGCATAAGAGCAAAAACAATTAAACCGGGAAATACTGTCCTATGTCTTCGCAAGACTCAATGTGTAACCTCACCTTTAAGTCCTGCCAAAAGAGTTATTTCTTTCAGTGATTTTCTTTGAATATCTTCCTGGTCCAGTGGTAGGCCAGCAAAGCCTTCTCTGCAGGCCTAAACATACCCATGAAAACACATTTATTCATAAATATTTAAAATAAAATTTTATTTATTATTCATCTAAAGCAGACATGGGCAAACTAAGGCCCGGGGGCCAGATGTGGCCCGCCGAGCTATTTAATGCGGCCCGCCAACCTTGTCTGAATCAAAAAATGTGTTTGTCTTATTATACTTGTGCCTTTTCCCTGCAATTAACACATGTCCCGAAGAAATACATAAAAGCCGTTAGGAGTTTAGCATCATAGGTTTTCACGCCATTTACCTTAGTTCAACAAACATTTTTCTGGTCTTTACTCGGCCCCCAAGTCCAATTCTGGGACCGATCGTGGCCCTAGAGTCAAAGTTTGCCCACCTCTGATCTAGAGAGGTTTTACATTTAAGAAGTTGGATAAAAAGTTTTTTTGCACTCGGATCAATCATATCCCGAGATTGCAACCTCATGGCCTTCTAGCTGGCCCTACATAGAAGGCGACATGTATGTGTCCTGTGATTGGATACGCTTTTTTTGGAGTCTGAGTCCCTCCACTGGCCAGGTCTAAGTATCCTGTTGGAGGACATGTTTGATAGGTAGAGGTGTATCGCAATTATTACGACTTTTCTAGTTAATGTTCCTAGTTTTCGCACAAAGCAGAAACATGACTAGCACACTGACACTTACAGAAACGTTAGCAAAAGTAGTTGTAATAATACTCTAATAGTGATAATGTGGATGATGCGGGAAAAAAATAAAATTACAAAATTAATTCAAAAGCGTTTTCAGTTTTCTAATTATGTACGCACAATTGGAATCCTAGAAAAATGTTGATTAATCTCAATTAATCGTGATTAATTGATAACATAATACACCAGAATTACCCTTACGACAAAACAGGATATGGAAAAGAAACCTTTATTTATCCTTAATTGTTAAATACCTTCATCATTAACTGTTGATCATTCATCCATTCACTCGTCTTCATCCGGTTATCCATTACGACATGTGACAAACACAAGGCCCAGGGGCCAAATGTGGTCCACCAAGTCATTTTGTATGGCCTGCAGGATCTTAAACATATAAAACTTATATACATATTTATATGGATAAAATATAATCTGTAGAAACATGTATTCATACGTTGGACTGCTGAGCATGGGTTGCAGAGGCAGCAATCTCCACAACTGCCACCCAAATCACACTGTGACACACAAACTATTCAAAACTATGCAGTTTTAGTCCAAATATACTGTTCTTTATTTGCTGAGTTACAAAAGCCACAGACATGACTGGACGTCAGCGTCCCTCTGGTGTCAAGAGACATTTGTCTCAGCAGACACATGGACGTGTCCTGGCAGGAGCAGCACAGGTGTAGGTCATTATCAGTAATGGCTCAGTGGGGCATGTAAATGCATCAGGGTCACGTTTATGATGCAACTGCCTCTTCCCCCGGGGGGCGATATATCTGCACAGATGTACAGCTGAAAGTAGTTTATTTATTTTCATCTGCACCAAATATAAACAATTGTCCTCTTATTGACCATGATACCACAGAGTAAAATGTGTCAACAGTACAGTAGAGGGTTTAGGGTTCAAATCCCATGAACCAAATGCTTGATAGGGTTAATCCTCCTGTGTAAGTCTCCCTCCTCTGGGGAACTTCTCCAGGAACACAGACTTTTTTGTTTTTTTTTTCTCCATGTTCTAGTTCTGGCTCAAACTTTTTTTCTTCCACAAAAACATGATCGCAATCATCTCCTTGAAAGGTTTAATCAAATGTTTTCCCAGTCTTTCTTCACACCTGGAGTGTGTGTGTGTGTTCTCCGCTGTTATCTCTTCTCTCCTGTGATTTCTTCTGCAGCTTGAAGTACAGACCACACAAACGGTGACACTTCCCAAAGACTAAAAACAAAACTCCTCAGTATTTTTTATTAATTTTCCTGAGTGTGAATTTGTTGACGTCTGTTTTCAAGCTGTCTTTTCGTCTCTTTGTTTAAACATCTGCACCAACAATGTTTGTTCTGTGGGGCTTTGACCCAGAGACGATGTTTCAATCATTGGTGTAGAACTTTAGGTTCGTGAGCGGCTGGTTCTGTGTAGTGGAATTTGGGTGACGGCTGTGGAGACTTCTGCCCTGCGGCTTGGTTCTGGACCTGCAGGTGAAAAAAGGACGCATGGATGGATGCTCTGAGATCACGACACATCTTGAGCACTTCAGTCCTTCCTCTGAAAGGTCCTTTAGTCCTGAGCCACTGGATTATTGTACATTATTGCTTCCAAACATCTGGGTCGGGACCCTCAGGTGGACTGCAAGAGTCAAGGGCACTTTGCATGATACAGGAAATCAATAAATAAAACACAGGTCGAGCAAAGAGGTTAAGGTGAACAGGCGGTGCGAAAGAGGTGAGTTTTGAGAAGCGATTTGAAGGTGGGGAGCGAGTCACTGTTACGGAGGTCAGGTGGGAGGGCGTTCCAGAGCTGCGGAGCAGAGCGACTGAAAGCTCTGGGCCCCCATGGTGTTTAGGTGGCACAGAGAGGTGGATGGAGGTGGAGGATCTAAGGGACCGGGTGGGGGTGGTGACGTGCGGGAGGTCAGATAAGTATGGAGGTGATGAGTGGTGATGTAAGTGAATGGGAGAAGTTTGTAGCAGATGTGTTTCTGTAATGGGGACCCCGTGAAGGTGATGAAGGACAGGGGTGATGTGAGAGTTGCAGTAATCGAGGCGGGAGGCAACAAAACTATGGACTAAAACGGCATTGGTGTGGGGGGTGAGGGAGGGGCGGAGTCTGTTTATATTGCGGAGTTGGAAGTAAGCTGCGCGAGTGCCGTTATTGATGTGTGATTGGAACGAAAGTGTGCGGTCAAGGATGACACCCAGACTCTTGACCTGAGAGGAGGGAGAGACTGATGAACTGTCAATGGTTAATGAAAAACTATTAACTTTAGGGTTGACTTGGTGCCGAGAAGAAGGATAAAGAAATGGTTTTGTTGAAAGGACTCAGTGGTGTGGATGAACGTGAGTTTTACACGACTTGTCTGAAGTGTTATATTACAGTGAGAAACTAGTATTTTATATTTATTATTTCATTTTCGCCATTCTTTTCTTCTGTATTGAGCATTAATTGCTAATGCAGCCCATTGGCGATATGACAGTGGGGGCAGTGGCCCTTAAATTATTTGAGTTTGAGACAACTGATCTAAACCAACTTTTTTTCTGTAAATTTCATGAATAGAAATTGAGCGAAAGGAGTTGAGGTCAGTTGAGTCAGTTGAGGTGGTTTGGGCATCTACATCAGATGCCCCCTGGACGCCTCCCACGGGAGGTGTTTGGGTCATGTCATAATACCAGGGCAGTAAATTAACTTTCTTTAGGCACGTTGTTTTGGACGTTTCAAATGATTAGCTAATGTATCTATGCTGTATCTTAGCTAACCTAAGGCAATTCACCTTTGTTTTTTGGTGGAACAAACCTGTGAAAAATACCAACCTTGAAAATATCAGCCATTTTCCTTGAACTTTGGGTCATGACCGAAAGAACGTGCTCCTGGATACAAGCGGCGAATATGAGCTTTCTCCGCAGGGTGGCAGGGCCCTTAGAGATAAGGTGAGGAGCTCTGTCACCCGGGAGAAGCTCGGAGTAGAGCCACTGCTCCTACACATTGAGAGGAGTCAGTTGAGGTGGCTTGGGCATCTACATCAGATGCCCCCTGGACGCCTCCCATGGGAGGTGTTTAGGTCATGTCCCACTGGGAGGAGGCCCAGAGGAAGACCTAGGACACACTGGAGCAACTATGTTGCCCAGCTGGCCTTGGAACACCTTGGAATCCTCCCAGATGAGCTGGAGGAAGTGTCTAGGGAGAGGGAAGTTTGGGTATCCCTCCTCCGAATGTTGCCCCAACAACCCAGCTTCGGATAAGCGGATGAAGATGGATGGATGGATGGAAATTGAGCAAAAAAGAAAATTATAACTAAATAGGATCAAGAATAAAGTGTCAAAAAAATGTAAGTCTCTGGACTCACCAGAAATATGAGATGTAAAATCGGGGTCACAAACTCCAAAAGGGTTGAGAATCAATGTTTTTCACTTGTATTTACACTTGAGTTGGACAAAAATCAACTTCTAAATCTTACTCCTCAGATAAGAGAAGGTTACAGACTGACCAAATCCTTATGGAACTGATTTTACATATAAGCACTGTGCCTCTGGTACTGCAGTACCACCGTGTAACTCTATATTCACACTATTTTCACAGTCCAAAGTGGAACAGAATATTCCATTAGATTCCAGGCGTTTGTGAAAACCTAATCAGTCAACTATTGACATTGGCTCGGTTCCTGAGACTGAGTGACCGAGAGTCGATGTAACACTCAATACACTTTCTTCTAAAAATACTCCCCGGTGTTATCACAGGGGTCAATGCCGTCTTCTTGGGAAGCTGGAAAAGTTCTCCGTCTGGGACAGTATATCCCTGCTGACACCGTGTTTGCGTAGAGGAAAACCCACTCCCCCTGGTGTTCTCCAGCCTTCCCGCTGTCATCACCAACACCAGGGTGATTTTTTTTTTTTTTTTTTTTTTTTTTTTTTACGGTTTTTTTTTTTTTTTTTTTTTTTTTTCTCAGCTCGACTCCATGTTTGAACTTCAAAGACAGATGGTGATTGTGTGGTATTTGAAAAAAAAAGATTCTTTAATATCTCCAAAGACTGGAACCACATGGCGTCTTTCGTCTTTAACATTTGGAGAGTATTAGATTAAAAACAGAACAGTAAACAGAACAGGTAGATTGATTCCACCAATTGTCTTTTAACCAACTCTATGTCAAAACACTGGCTGAATTATGAGTTACAGGTGAGAAAAATCAGAGCGGGCCACACATCAGCACAGATTAACCTCACATGGGAAATCCGTCACCTCGCCTTTGCTGGGATTTGGATCAAGGTGGAATTAAGGAGGATTGAGGTTTTAGTTTTAATCACAACAGAGGCTCAAATCAATCGTCCGTGGGTCGGTTTGATCCCGCGCTTTGAGTCTCGAGAGAGAACCAGGAAAACAAAGATGGGTCTGCACCGGGACTGTTGAAAGTGGGTGGGCCACGCTGGCCATTTTCATGGTTGCAGTGAGGTAATCTGATTAGAGCCAGAGATTAGCCGTTGATTCAATCGACTCCAGCCGCGTCAAACACCTCAGTCAGGAAAGAGTCACATGCTGCGATGGGGTAGGGTAGAAAAACGGACAATGTTTGTCCAGAACGGGACAGAACAGGTGGAAACGATGACATTAATGACCGGCTGAGTCATCGCAGCCAAACATGGAACCGAGCCACGTCAATATTACCAGATATGTTTTTTTTTTAGTTTCCCCTTTAACCCAGTAGAGGTCCCCACTCTGACATGTCTGCACCATGTGTTTGGCGTCAAAACATTTCACCGCATCGGAAAATAATCAAACGTCACCTTTGGAAAAACTTGGGATTTTAAATAAAAATCCAATTATTAATGAACATGTTAATAAATACAATCAGATCCAACAGCTATTTGTTTTCTGAGGTGTTCTTGGAGCCATCTCACCATTTGCGCTTAATATTCTGCAGCTGCGAGTTCACTTCCTTTGTGTTTTATACACACACACACACACACACACACACACAGTTCCATCTGCTGAATGATTCCGGGGCCACTCTGGGGGCAACTGAAACACAACATCAGTCTTATTTAGGTGGGTGGGTTCCACATTATTTACATCACAAGTCAATGTTCTGGAAGACCCCCAGGTCTATGCACCTATACATGGGTCAATGTCCCTTGTATGTGCAGGTTGTTTTTATTAATTCTAAGTTCTTTAATTTGGGTTTTCTTCAGGTTTTCCCTCAGTTTTGTCTGACAGGTGTTTCTGACGTACCATGTTTAAATGTAAGCCTTAAGCGTTGATAATCTCTATACATTTGATTAACCCCACTGTAGCCAAATAATTGCTGGGAATGGTGGCCACTAGGAATTTGCAAAACGGCGGTCTCAACCCATGGCTCTGGGTCCAATTTAGGACCATAAAACCTTCACATTTGGCCTAGGATTTTAGTGAGGAAAGGAAGGAAATCAAAGTTCTTGTCACTGTCATATTTTGATCCACACCGCTCCACACAATGTTAAATAACCCATCAGGAAAGTGAACAGTGGGCAGCATTGAGCACCTGGGCAGCAGTGTCACTTCTTAACCACTAGGTCTGAAAAAAATGTGGTTTTCCTTGAGAGATATTTCCCATTTTATTGTCATGTATTTTATTTGTTGCTATATGAATATGCCCTTATTTTCATTTTAGAATATAAAAAATATAGTTACTGTTGTGTTCAAAACCTGGTCCAAGAATCGGTACGGGTCTATGAGTCTTATTTCTATATTCCGTTATTACTGGTACGTGAAGGAATAAGCCGAGCCACTCTTTACTCAGATACTTACTAAGATGAGGTCACAACGCAACAGTGATTCTCAACTAGTGGGTTGTGCAACCAAAAAGTGGGTCACGGACCTGTTTTCAGGCCTTCAGCAGGCAGTCTCCACGACTGCCACCCAAATCCCACTGCACTATACTCCGAGCCTTGCTGAGGGTGGTGAGCCCACTGGAAGTTATATGGGTCAGAACTGTTATGGACAGAGCTCAATAGAGGTAACCTGGCAGCTGGTGGAGTTGAACCTGAGACCTTAAAGACCCAGAGCTGCTTCCTTAACCGCTAAGCCACCATTGTCGCCATAGAAATTATATTTTTTGAAATTTTTTTTATTTCCATAACAAATGACTATATTAAGAGGTGATGGTTGGTCCTGATGCCAAAGCAGTTCAGAACAACTGCTGTTAATAAACCCCTAGTATTTAATCATATTTCAAAATTAGCTAAACTCACGCCAATATTTATTTATATTCTTATTTTGCAGATTAAACTACAATAAATGCTGAATTACTTACAGGTCCTGTCACTTTTTTTAACACCTAATTGTCCCTGGCGTCCTCTCCTCCGGTGCAGCTGTGACACCTCACCAGGTCCAAACTGGTACCTCTTCTCCCCCCCTGCCTCTTCAAACTCCCCGTAGACAGGTCTCAAGCTGCGGACCACAGTTTACATGGCCGTCCTTTGTTTGTTGTAACTTATTTACAGAGCGGTCGTCTAGCAACCACCACAACACTCACATCTCCGCCTCCCTCCACTGCGTTAATGCCGTTTGACCCTTTTACACAGATCAACAGCTGCTGCGGTGGACTGACGTTCACATGGGCCGGAGATGCTGAGGACAAACAGGGCAACATGTGGGTTGCAACGTAGGCAGTGGACAGAAACCGGTACCAGGCACGGGAGCGGGGGGTTTTCTGAGTCACTCCAGGTTTGTCGTAAAACTCCCACCTTTTATTCCAACGTGCCAGACGACGAAGCTGCGACCTGCGTCCCCGACACTCACCGTCCTGTCTGGAAACTTATCAGCACTGGTCTGTGCTGAGAGTTTTTTTTTTTTTTTTTGGAGAGATGGAGTCCAGGGCCTCCAGTCTGCGATGACATCATTTCTCTGCACATGTGGAAATGTTAGTGTGTGTGAGAGAGAGTTAGAGAAAGGGGGGACGGGGAGAGTTTGGGGCCCGGGCACATCAGTAGTGTGGAAAAAAAAAAAAAAAAAAAAAGGAAGAGTCGAAAAGACCAAAAGGAAAAAGAAAATGTGTTTATCTTAGGGACGAAGACACACTTTCAGATGTATAATCAAACTCTGTAAACACACGTCCTGCTTCCAGGACACTAATGAATAAGGAAACGTGCAGCAAAGTCCAAGGTCTGGACCGAAAAAAATATATCGTAAAGACATTTTAAGACTAATTTTTCATTTTGCCCTGTTGTTTGGAGCGATGAATGCGACTCCAACACGCTGCCTGCATCCAAACAGTGACACCAACATATTTATTCATCTGTTTTGTATTGAGTGCATTGTTTGTTGAGGGGTGTGGTCTGTGCCTGGTGGGGATCGTTTATATGTTTTGCCTCTTCCACTGATGTGATAGGCTGAGAAAATCAAAAGGTTTGGCTCCGTCCGGTGCATTTCCTCATTCTCGCCACTAGAGGGCAATCATAGTTTTTTTCACCTTTGCACCAAGTGATTCCCTGTCATTGTTAGAGATTATTTTATGGATGGTTTAACACTGCAGTAAACTAAAGAACAGGAAATTAACAAAGTAACACGATTGTCTGATTTACGCAGTTTCTGTAAATGCATCATGAGATACAAGGGTCAGAGGCAGCAGGAAGGGGTTCACAAAAAACTGTAAAATGTGAAATGTTGTAGAAAAGGAAATGAAAGAAACAGGCCGTGGAGACGTCCATTGCTGGGACGACGGGGGGAAAAAAGCTGCGTGCCAGATGTTTGTTGCAGCGATGCAACTTGTCCAAATAAACACGATTTGAGCTCGAACCTCTCGTTCACCGCGATGTGATCGACTTCAAAACCAACCCTGGACGGAAAAGGAAGAAAAAAAAAAAAAAACTCTCATCCTGTCTTCAAATCTATTTTCTGCCCCCGTGAAACATCTCATCTCGTCACTGTGGGTATTTAAAGACTTGGGAAACGAAGCAGTAAAACATGAGGAACATTAAAAAAAAATTGGCCGGATTTTAACACAAGAGAGAAGAAAAAGAAGGGAGGGAAGGGAAGGGACGAAGCGATGATTGTTGGACAGGAACCAGGTGTATTCTCTCAGAATCTAAGAGAGACCAAGCGTGAGCAGCTGGTCCAGCCGCAGGTTCTTCTCCACGTTATCTCCAGCAGGGCCCGTGGAGCACAGCGGACCGTGGTTCATCCAGAACCCCGGTCCTGAACTCTGCTGGGTTAGGATGTGTTACCGCCGCAGCCACAGACGTTCCTCTGCCGCATGACCATCAGTCCAGAGAGACAGTCCCTCCCCTCTCCTCCGTCCCCGCAACCACTGTCTCCTCTCCTCTTCCCTCCCTCCCCCCATCTTGTTCTAGATACTGATGATTTAACTGACCACCATGACAAACTCCTCCACCATGTTCCCGTGGTCAGGCCTCCAGTCTATCTTTCCATGACCAGCATCTACCACACCGGGTCTCATGAGTCTGTTCCTTCCAATCCCACAATCCCACAGTCAGAACAAGGTTTCCTCCCCCGCCTCCTCCCCCGCAGGGCTACCCTGCCTTCAGTCTGGAATAGAGGAAAAAGGTCTGACTCACAAGGTGATAAATTCCTTTCCTATGTAGAAGGATTCCCCGTGAGACCATTACTACAGGAGACAGGAACGTCGTGTGTTCAAACATATGTAAAGTTTTCTTTTCTTTTTTTTTTTTACGGTGGATTTAGAAACTTTTGGATTTGGTTTCCAGGACTTGTTTCTGATTTTTTTTTTTTTTTTTTAAAAGTCCATCGTGGACTGGTGCTGAATCATCATAGATCTGCTGATACTGATGTCTGTCCAGGTCAGAACATCAGAGTTTCATTAAACTTGAGTTACACTCAAATGAACTGAGTTTTTTTTTCATCAGTTGTCCTTCAATACTTCATCAAGGACAGTCCATGGGGTTTTGACGTGATGGTCAACAGAAGTCAGACTTTCAGACGAAGGTTTAATCAGAAAATCAGGAAAATATGGAAGTCATTTGCGGGTCAAGATTGTTAAAAAAATCTACTGGGGTTATTTTGCTCTGCCCAGTCCAAAGACTGCCGCCTAGTGGACATAATTTCACTGCTAGATCATGATTTTAGACCAGTGTCATTTTAATTTTTTTTTGGATTGCCACAAGGAATCAATGTTTTCCATCTCCCCCTGTCCTCTGTATCCTCAACTCTAACTCCAACTACCTCCATGTCCTCCCTCACTGCATCCATCAATCTCCTCGTTGTCTCCTACCTGGTAGCTCAATCTCTAGGATCATTCTTCTCCCAATATAACCACTGCCAAACCATCTCAATCTGTCTTCTCTAGCTTTTTCTCCAAACCTTCCTGTCTGTGTTGTCCCTCTAATCACCTCATTCCTGATCCTGTCCATCCTTGTCTCTCCTAAAGAGAACCTCAGCATCTTTAACTCCTCCACCTCCAGCTCTGTCCGCTGTCTTCTACCTATTCCTAGTGTCTCTAATCCATCCACCATGGCTGGTCTCACAACTGTCCTGTAAACCTTTCCCTTCACCTTAGTCTGACTCTTGTCTCCAGTTGTTTCTGTCTGCACTCTAGTCTTAACGCTCATAAATACTTAAAGAATACTTCTACATCGGTCTAGTTCCCCTTTCTACCACAAATCACCTCCTACTAGGTCTTACTACAGTAGTACAGTATGGTACTACGGTTACTTAAGTTTTATTATAAAATATATTGACTTTATGCCTTGTCTTTGTGTCCTGCAGTGGACGATTATCGATTTATATTTGACTCACAAAAAAACAACTGTAAGGTAAAAGAACTGCAGTAAAGTGTATTTGAAGATGTACTCGTACACCTTTAACCTGTCTTATGTAACTTCTTATTTACACAACGTCCCTCCCTTTCAAACCATATATCAACGCGCGTCTCACCTCCATCTTGTACAAACACTGTGTTTAATCTCACTTCTATTCTCCTGTCAAACATTTCATCTGACACTCGACTCCACCCACTCTCCACCTGTGTCTTCACTTCACTTTCTAAATTTTCCTTTTCACTTTGGATTATTGCCATCTTCACTACCCCTGCTCCTCCTCGGGGCTTTAACTTTCGACCCGCCTCCCTCTTATTATTACAGATTTTCCGTCTGGTTTCCGCAAAACTTTTGACAACTGTCTGGAGACTGAACCAATTATACTATTTGTCGGTTAAAAACCAATCATTATGATTCAGGGGTAAAAAGGTAATACCTTATATTCAGCATTTCTGTTCCTATGACTCCACACCTCTGACATGGAGAACCACCTTCACATACTTCTCTACCACTCCATGCATCTTTAGGTACCGCAGTGCTTCTCAATTTATTTTCTGTTACGCTCCCCCCTAGCAAGAAGAAAACAATTCGCGGCCCCCCACCACCACCACCCACTCTCCGTCGCAACTATAAATAATAGTTCTAGGTACACCTCTGCATTGTATCCTTGTTAACGTAAAGAAAACAAAAAGAAAGAGATATAATTCAACTTACAAGGATGTGCAGTTACACTTTATTGTAGTACAGTGGGAAAAAAAAGCACGTTCCCCAGGGTCACACAAGCCCCCCTCAGCATCGCACCGTGTCCCCCCAGGGGGGCCCGCTCCACTATTTGAGAAGCACTGAGGTACCTACGATGTTTCGGGTTTCTATTAAGTTAAAAAAAGGTACTTAGGTGCAGATTTGCAGCCAGATGGTGCTTAGGATGGCCTGGAATAGACTGGGTTTTTTTTGGTGGGGAGTTATTTCGCCTCATGTTACCTTGGAGTTTATCGTCATTTTTGCTGGTTAAATTACTGTTTTTCATTGTTAAAATTTTGAGATACACTTATTGTTTAGCGGGTTCTGAAAAAAAAAGTGAAGATATTGAAACAGATGTGCTGTTGCTACCCAAGGATTTTATGGCATGATGTCACCATGCTGCTCTCTAGCCTGAACTGAACTGTTGTTGTACACCATGCAAGGCATTGTTTCCCCAAAGATTGGACCACGACCGTCAAGTGGGTTGCAAGAGATATTTTTCTGGGTCATCTTGTTTCCTAGGAGTTCAAGTCATGTTTGTCATGTTCTTCTATTAGGGACAAGTAGTAACTAGTTTTAGGAGAGTATAAGGCTTGCCTATACTTTTTAAAACTATCTTTCCAGATTAGAAATAATCCCTAGGGAGTATCCTTCAAGAAATTATGCTTCTGCATTTATAACCCATCACCGTAGTGAGCAGGGGGCTGCTGACTGGGCTGGGGGGGTGTCCATGCTCAGGGCACCTCAGCAGTAACTTTGCAGTAGGGGGATTAGAACCGGGGGCCTTGAGATCCCTAGACTGCTTCCTTAACCGTTAGGCCACCAAGTGCCCCAGGAAGCGGACTTGGGTTCTAGATGACAATATTACCACCATTGTTGGACAAGTTACTTTAAAAAAGTAACTAGTCACCTTACTAGTTACTAAATTATAAAAGTAACTAGTTACTTTACTTTAAAAACACAGTAAAAATGTTTAGTGTTGTCTTCTGTAGCAACTATCACAATGAAATGTAGTGGAACAATAAAAACAAAATCGATGTTTAGACATTTGACAGACATCTTTATTGCGACCTCAACTTGCCACTTGCCGTCATCTTGCTTGTGGGTGTGCGTCTGTTCCCTATAAGGCAAGAAGGCCCGCCCAGGTCTCTTTCTGATTGGCTCAGCCTGAAACGTTAACCTATCTCAATCAATCATTGCTCCTTTTCAACGCATGGGTTCAGTTAGTGTGGACGGCCGTCTTTCACTAATGACTGTGAGTTACCACACACACACACTGACAGACAACAGACCGACTCCACTGCCACACTGTCCTCTCTCCGTGTCCAGGAGACCACAGATGGACCACAGATAGTAACGAGTAACAAGCCCCTTTACAAGTAATGCGTTAGTCCCAACACTGTCCCTAGGAAGCGGACTTGATGTTACCACTGTGTTACTGTAGGTAAGATACGTCCGGTTGCTAACCACTAGCTAAGAAGACACTTCTGGGCTGCAGTTTTTAAACCAACTCATAATACACATCTGGTTTTGCTGATTTTTACCTTTTCCTTCTAAGTTGCTAGGAAACAGTTCCCACTTCAGGCTCTTGTTCTTCGTCACATCAACTGCTCTAATCCATGTAACAATCTCTGCTGCACTTGACTTCACCTCATCTCTCACTTCTTCAGGTTTAATCATCGGCTCCAGGCATTCGGAGAATCATCCGATTTTGTTGTTGTTGTTGTTCTTATTGTTGTACACAAAGCTCAAAGTATCTTATTTGATTTGGCTCGAAACTCAAAGATTATTTTGTCCATCACCTGTTTGAGATTCTCACTGTGTCTCACATTTTCCATGATTTTATTTTATTTTTTTTCCTCTGGGCTTTTTCTTTTCCAGTTGCATTATTACTGTGTTCTAACACACGTGCATCAGAGCTTGGCTCCTGCAGAGCCTTCTCACAGCTGCAACACTCTTCAGACCAGGGCAAGATTCTTCATGTTCTGCGGCCCACTCGCAGACGCTGATGGAAGCTGACTGGCATGGTTAGCAACAGCATGTCCCCTACATGTCTGTGGTTGTCTTTTTTTTTTTTTTTTTGTCCACTGAAAATAACACATACCCAATATTTCATGCAGGCGTGTTGTTCAGACAGCTGAAGATGAATAAATTCACAACAGAATGAGCAGAAAGTGAAAAAAAAAGAAAAAAAAAAACCCATGAGCCTCAGCTGCAGTGTCAGCCTCACCTACTTCACAGCCGTTCTCAATCAAACCCGACTCTCTGCTCTTTCCCCCTTCATCTTTAGGCTATTTCCTACTTTTTTTTTTTTTTTTTTCACCCAGTCCTGAGCGCTGAAACAATCTGCACCTTGTTGTTAACCGATAGAGGAAAATTGTGCAGAGATTGTCCTGGTGTTGAAGGTTGAGTCATACATGAATCCAGTGTCACGAGGACAGAAAAGGGGGTCTGCACTGAATCACAAGGTGACGTAAGCTGCTTTGGCACAGTGGACTTTAACACGTGAAGCCCCATTACTGCTGTTTGGACCAATACTCAAACCACTAAATCATGAACAGGGATTTTCAAAACACGTTAACTTTGGGGTTTTGCAGCCTTTGTCTTGGCTGGATTTCGGAAATCAGTATCTGACACCTGGTACTGTCCGATGGAAAGAACACGAGGCGGATATTAACCAGTTTCTCCAGTTTGCAGATATAGCATTTCTTTAACCAAGTTGAAGTATTTAAGTATTTAATCTAATTGTGAACAACAGAGGTGTAAATACTAACTTACACTAGGGTTAAATGGAAAATGAATAACTTTTGTCTTTGTTTTCCCCAACAGCACTAGAATAGTTAGTCTATGCTAACGGCTAATTACTATCGAGATTCTGACTAATGTGAACAGTGATTTCCAATTCATACCATTGTGCAGCTGGAGGTACAGGAGTGCCTGGTGATAGGGTAGATTTGACTTTGAACTGTTTCAGATTTATAACCATGTGATTCATTGTCAGTGGTTGATGGTGAAACGGCAGAGGACGGTCCATGTCTCCCTACGCAGTGTTCCCCAACCTTTTCTGCGCTACGAACCGGTTAAATGTCTCAAACTATTTTCACGAACCAGCCATTAAGTTGTGGCATATACATTTCCGGTGTTCTGAAATATTTTCCTACCTATAAAATCTTCCTACCCCAATTAACTGTGCCTGGGCACAACAAGGGTTTCTCAAGTGCACACAGCCTATAACTTTTTGCTACCAGACTAGTATAAAAAGTTAGAATCTTGTATCAGTGACTCTGTGTCATCTTGAGTTTATTGTTGTCTTCACTGAGAAAATATTTCCTAATCAAGTATAGTTGCATTATTGATGATGGAATCCTAGCCATTCTATTGGTCAGTTCTTTTTGTTGATATGATAATCAAGTGTAAGTAATAGCCAGATGGAACCAAAAGGAACCATTATTTCTGGTCCCCGGTGGTTGGGGACCACTGGCCTAGCGGTTAAGAAAGTGAATCCCATGGCTCAAGGTGCTCTGAGCATAGCACTGAACCAACCCACATAACGTCCAGTGGTATCACAACGTTAAGGAAGAGTCACAGTATGGTGCAGTGTGATTTGGGTGGCATTCATGGAGACTGCTGCCCCTGCAGTGCATAAGCAGATGCAGATGATTGAATATACAGTAGTTTTACGGGACCGACGGGAAATAGGCGGCATCTTAAAGAAAAGTTCAACAAAATCCAAAGTAGGTGAAGCCGAAGCAGAGAATTAACCATACTTCGACTGAGTCTCTCCCTGAAATAATTGCTCCTTTCCACAAGGGGGCAATTAAACTTTCCATTAAGTCATTTAATTAATTCTGTTCAGACAGTCTCTGTCCCACTCCTCAAGACTCTCTGTGCCACCGTTTCAGGGCTCCTCCTCCATCTGAGCCAGCTCTCCTGCGGTTCCGTCTGCACACTGACATCTGAGCCGAGGTTTTGGGCCTTTCAAGGACCACTTTTGCCTTGTGTTTTTTTTTGTAGGACTTGATTTCTTTAGAAAATAAACAAGAGAACAGTAGAACTACTCTTTAAGTGAAGCTACTGTTATACATTTCTCAACGTCCTCCAATCACAGGTGACGTTTGCATTGCTTTAAAACAGGTCCGGTTGGTAGTTAGACGCACGCCATGCAACTTGTGAGTGTAATTACAGCCGGTGATGGAGCGTGTGTTTGTTGGAGCAGGGTTTACGTCTGAGTGTAGATCAGACAGACATGAAAGCAGCAGAGCATAAAGAAATAATGTAGTTCCCACCGTGTTTTGTTTGAAACGAGAGACGATAAACAATTCTCACACCGTTCTCGCTCACTCTGATTGGTTAAGTGTCTGTTATTCAGGCACCCCCCGCCCCACGGAGTAGGCCCATTTAGGATTAACAGCACAGAACCTTTAACCTCCTCCCGTCTTGGATCTTGGGCAAAAACAAATGAGCTCACACTTCCTTTTACTTTTACCAAATCTTAGCATGGTCTCACTTTTTGACTTGCAGGACAATATGGGGCCTAATATTGGGGCAGTTGGTTGCCTAGTGGTTAAGGAAGCGGACTTGGGTCTTCGAATCCCCCTACCGCCACGTTACTGCCGAGGCGCCCTGAGCATGGTATCGCCACCACACACTGCTCCCCAGGTGCTCAATAGCTTTTCACTTTGGTGATGGGTTAAATACAGGGGTGAACGAATCGAATCGCAACCAGGACAGGGGCAGGTAGATGGAACATTAGTGAAAACTAAGAAAAATGAAGATAAATGAGTAAAAGCCATGCTTAGTTTGGCTGGCCGAATGAAAAACCCAAAGGGGCCCCATCTGGCCCCCAAGCCATAGTTTGTCCATTTCTGGTCTAGATTCACATCATGGAATGGTTTTTGACCCACAAAATAGGACCATTATTTACACTTCCATTCACTGGCCTCCCCCTCCCCCCACCCCCTAAATGCCTTTTCTTTTTTAACCCTAATAAATCCCAAATATATGAGCTCACATCTTCTTGTTCTCAAAATGAAATGTGTGTGAGAGTTTTTCATGTGCGCAAACTGTGCAGGCAGATGATTAACACCTCCAGGTTCACGTATCAATTCCTGAAGGGTGGTGTCATCACTGTGTTGCCACATCACAGATTCATGACCCACTGGCCATGTCCAAAAACTTAATCTGAACCATGGCAGGAAAAAAAAAAAAAAAACAGAAGAATGGACAGCTGAGCAAAAAGCAGATTTCAGCCCATTTGGGGTTTACGTTTCTTCAGAGTTTTTTCCACGGAGCAGCTGTTGGAACACTTCTTGGATTAGTCAGTGTCTGTTCATTACACAGGGGGTGATGGAGTGTTTAAGCCTAGAGTGAGGAAAATGTCTTCACAAGAACACAGTGACTCACTCCTGTCTGTGTTTTCTGTCTCAGAAAAGCTTTAATTCTGACTTTTGCCCAAGTGCATGTGTTGATGGAACAGACATGGTGGCATCAAACTTCCACCCATCCATCCGTCTCCGTCTTCTTATCCCTTATTGTGTTGTGGGGGTTGCGCTTCTTCGTGACCACTACTCAAACTACACTTCACCAATCCCAATCCCTTGATCTGATCTTGCCGAGGAGGTGAATCCTGGAGGTTCTCACCAATGACAGAGACATTGCCTCTGGGACAAAATGCTATGAGTTACCCTGGCTACCCATAGTTGCCAGCTGTGAGCCTACAGAACATTAAATGGGTTCTACTCCTTCCTACTCCAATATTCTGACAAAGCTTTATGTAGCCTCGCTACGTCTTATCAAGAAAACAGCATCTGGCTGTCTCCACTCCACACTTTCGGACAAGGTAATCCAGGCTCTTTTCATTCCAAACTGGATGGATGATCTACCAAGCAGCACTTGAACAGAGGAGTCTCTGTCTGTCTTCAAGAAACTACTAAAGACTCCATCTCTCCAAAGAGCAACTCGTCTCAAAGCACTCTCCCCCATTCTCCTTTTCCCATGACATCCTCGATCTCCCTCAGCACTTGTTTCTTAATCAAATGGTTCCTTGAGGCCCTTTTTGTAACTTGATGGTTAATTCTTATTTTGAAAACGGCTTTGATTAAAGTGTCAGCAAAATACATCTGGCTAATTTTCCGAGGTTGGCTTGTGAGGGGAAACAATCTGTCTGGATACCCTGAAGACTTCCCTCTTCCTGGACCCTTGTTCCAGCTCGATCCCAGGATGTTTCCTGGGGCAGATGAGGGTAAGACTGCAAATTGACCCTCTAATTGAGAGCTTTGCCTCAGATCGTTCTTCATCATGACTGACTGATACATTAAGCACTGTGTCCGGTGTAGGAATCTGCCTCTCAATCTTGCACTCCATCCTTCCCTCCCTCGAGAACTCTTCCCCAAGATACATGAACGTCTCTACTTGATTCAGGACCTCTACCCCATTCTCAGGGGGGCAGTCCACCTTTTTCTGGTTAAGGCCGCTAACCAAAAAATATATACATACAGTACATGTAAATGTAAGAACAGAGATGACAGCAGCAGTGATGGTCGATCCTCTCCAGATGTGGATCCTTCAAAGATCTGACGAGACCCAGGTCCCTTCATCAAACCTCTGTATTTAGTGCATCCGTAAGAGAGCTGAGCGTCTCCTAATGCATCCTCAGACTTTCCAGGCTGACCAAGTCTACCTCATCAGGCTCTGCCTCTACCCCCCACCCCCTCTTTATCCTGTGTGTTGTGTTTTAGCTGACAGACATAAATCAAGGGTCGGGAATGGAAACACTCACGTTACTGCTGGTGTGCCACATCTGTTTATATTTAAAGCCCTTTTCCTCTTTTTCAAAAAAAAAGAAAAAAGTCTAAAAATCAGGAAAGGGGGCTCAGGGTGGGGGGCTTCTGGAAAGTGTGATTCATATAAAAAGAGTAGGTTCCTCTTCCTCAACAACATCTGAAGCTCCCACCACTGTAGCCCAGCAGTGGCTGATCGAGGAGTCACCCTGAGGTGGGGGAGAGGAGGTAAGGTTTAGTTTGACCCGTGAGGCCGACGGAGGTGGAAAGAATGTGCCGTCCAGCCGGTGAACACGTTAACATGGAGAGGTTCTGAGTGTGTGTGCAGGGGGGAGGACTTCCTACAAGCAGCTTTCCCACCGGCCCAAACCCTCTCAGACGTTTACATATGGACAGGAGGATGGAGGGAGGAGGTGCAGGAGGAGAAAAGGGAAGGAGGGGAGTAAAAATGCAAACAGTGGAGAAATGGAGAAGGTGGAGAACGTATCTACTTATGAGTCTGAGAAACTGAGGAGTGTGATGATTGCTAGGAATCAGATCCTTGGATGTGGTTCCCTAGAATGTCTCAGTGAGGATTTGTCATCAGCAGGGTTCAAAAATAGCAATGTATCTTCTTTCCTAGGATAGAAGAAGAAAATAAAGACCTGATTAAAAACAAAAGCAGACGTACACTTGATTCTGTAAAAATCATCCAGTGAATTGGTGGCAGTGGTGGCCTAGTGGTAAAGGACGTGGACTTGGGACCGCAGGGCTTAGGGTTCAAATCCACCAGCTGCTAGGTTGCCACTGAGATGCTCTGAGCGACTAACATGTCTTATGGGCTCACCACTCACAGGAAGACACACAATATGGTGTGATTTGGGTGGTGCTAGCTTAGCCTGCGACCCGGCAACGGACAAGCAGAAGAAGATGAATGAATGAATGTTCAAGACTTTGAGACAGTGTGGTTTTAATCAGCGAAAACATTTCAAAACTTTAATTTAAATGCATAGGACAATGTTTAAACATAGTGTGAAATTGGCGGCTCCCTCTGTTGAAGAAATAAAGGTTTGAGTTAATATTTAATTCGATTTGATTTAACAAACTTTTTGACTTGCGGGCCACTTTGTGTCCCAGAATTAGACACAGGGGCCGAGTCAGGAGCAGAAAGATGGAACTTTTATTAAACTAAGATGTATAGCAGGTAAGACTAATGCAGTGCTTCTCAAACTGTGGGGCAGGCCCCCGTGGGGGGGCGTGTGACCCTGGGGAACATGCTTTTTTTCCACCGTACTACAATTAAGTGTAATTGCACATTCTTGTAATTTGAACTATATCTCTTGCTTTTTGTTTTCTTTATGTTAACAAGGGTACAATGTTATGTAGCGGTGTAGCTAGAACAATTTTATATACAAATGCTGTGATTTATAGTTGCGGCAGAGAATGGGTGGTGGGTTGGGGGACGCAAATTGTTTTCTTCTTGCCTGGGGGGCTAACAGAAAATAATTGAGAGGCACTGGACTAATGTATAAAACCTAAAATGCTACACTTCTTATAGCCTTTCTGGTGTCATCTACTGGAGAACTGCAAGCATTGCATGGAAAAGACAGAAGTATAACGATAATGGAATTAAATTATTTAATTTCGACAAAGCTAGCGGGCCACATTAAAAAGCTTAATGGGCCACATCTGGCCCCTGGGCCTTAGTTTGACCATTCTTGACATTTGAACAAAATGTACATGATAAATTTTCTTTTTGGAAGTTTATAGTTGTATTTACTTCACTCTTCCAAGGCTGATCACATCTAAATTATTCATTTGCCACTGAGGTCAAATCCTACCTCCTAAATATCTCTTAAAAATGTGTACTTTTTACTTCAGTCCTCAGTTCTTCTCAAAGACAAACAAGGCCAAAAACCTTGCGCTAACTGGGGGTATTCATAAATATTCCGATTTACTGCTGTATCCAGGGGGAAACTGATGAAGGCCGAAGGAAACCTTTGTCTTGGAGATGAATTTAAATGTGGCTGCCAGTGTTGAAGTAACTCAGATATAACCTTTCCTAGTTGTTTCAACCGTGAACTTTCAAGAACAATCTTTCCAGCCTGGGTCACGCCTGGAACAAAGAATCTAAACTGAAAAAAGAAACAGAATGACAGATTGTTGACAGTCCCCGTGCTTCCTGTTGTTTCAGTAAACAGCCGGCCCACCCATCCAGCTCTCCAATTCAACCCACATATGTGAAGGTGTCAGTGCTCCACTGGGGGTCTGTGGCCCTGTAAGAGAAGGTTTATGGAGACCAGACCCACACCTGTTTGCTCTTCTGCTGCGTCCAGCAGAAACCAATGCCTGACCTCCATCCTCAGTCCAACAGACCATCTCGTATTCCACATGGAGCCAACATCCTCCCGGGGAGTGGACTGGCTGCCGTGTTGGGATGACCTCCCAAGCGGGGTGGGATATCTACAATATCAGCCCTCTTCAGAAGGAGAAGAGAAGGAGTCTGGTGGAGAACCAGTGAGGGGTCAGAGAGGCCTGGTCGGCCCAGGATATGGCTGAGTCTGCCTGGGATGACTCAGCTGCAAAACATCTCTTTACAGGCAAAACATGGTCCACGTCAGCACTCTCCCACAGGACCACTTTTTTTTTAATTACAGTCTGGACTGATTTTCTAATCTACAAAAATTCATCCAATCTATTCCATGTGTTGGAGATTTTACTTGGAGTCGTGAATACAATGATACATATAAAAGTTGCACTCGTTTATATGCCGATACTCTTGTAAAATAAAGTTCTGCTGATGTAACTTTTCCTGTCTGCATGTACAGTAGTCCTTCCATAAATTTTCTGTCCCTGGGTTTTAATGTCTCTGGCAGCTTTGCTCCTATAACCTTCTTCTTCTCTTTCCTTCCCTGAGGCCCTTCCGTCCCATCTTTATTCCTCCAATCCACTAGTATTTGTTTCCATCTAACACTGCATGCTGTTCTCTTCAGGAAAGACAAGGATGGACAGGGGTGATGAGAGGGACAACACAGACAGGAAGGTTTGGAGAAAAAGATATAGGAGGCGGATTGAGATGGTTTGGACACGTTCAGAGGAGGTTTTATTGGCAGAAGAATACTAGAGACGGAGCTACCAGGTAGGAGCGAAGGCCAAAGAGGAGATTGGTGGATGCAGTGAGGGAGGACATGGAGGTAGTTGGAGTTACAGTTGAGGATATAGAGGACAGGAGGAGTTGGACATTGTGGCAACCCCTGAAAAAATTGACAAGCCAAAAGAAAAAGAACTGCATACTTTCTCTTATGACTAGGGTCCAGAAGGCTTCAGGTTCGAATCCACCAGCTGCCAGGTTGCCACTGAGGTGCTCTGAGCATAGCACCATCCCAAAGCACAATAAACAAGCCTTCTTTACAATAAAGAAGGTTCACAATATGGTGCAGTGTGGTTTGGGTGGCAGTCGTGGAGACTACTGACCTGGTGACTTCATGGGTGACGGAAAAAACAAATGTATACAGGATACAATAATGACCAATAGTTCACTTTGCCTTTTTAAGGATGAAATCACAAATTAGCCTCTTCGCGTCCATAGTGAAATTATTTAACGTAATTTTTATGACTGACTCGTTGGATCAAATGTCCCCAAAATTGACATAGGGTTGTGATTCCTCCATTCGTTCATTCTGTCTATTTCAAAGAACTTTAGATGCTTGGTTACTATTAATGTATCAAGTTTCCGATCCATTGCGAACAAAAGAAGACGTAAGATTTAATTAAGTGTCGATACAGACCTAGCTAAATCAAACAGTAGATAAACATATCAATAGATTTGGTTTACATACAATGTCTACAATGTTAAAATAAAAACTGCATTAATAGAAACAGTTCCTAAAGTCCATTTTCATTTTCCATAGGGTCCAAGGTTTAAGGAGGGAAACCTGAGGCGAAGCTGGTTTAAGGGAAGCTACAGGGGGTGGAGGAGCCAGAGGGGGACAGAAAAACACAGGATGAAATGAACAGTGTAGAAGAATCCCAAACAGACAACAGTACCTTTATTTTACTCATACCACCCACCAGTTCTCCATTCAGTTATTCCATCCATCATACTTAGAAAATGTGCAGTAACCAGTGGTGGTTAATAAAACTGCCTATCAAGAATTCACCACTACACTTGGTAAAGGTTACAACAGGAAATATCTTAGCAGACGTGGTCAGTTTGGTCTGTCAGTTCTACGTTAGCTGCGCTGTGTACCGGTAATTTTAACTGTTTTCTCCTGCGTATCTATGTTTGCACATGTGCAGTGTAGCATAGTGAACGGGAACGTTGGCCAAATCGACAGGATATCAAACATGTTTGTCACTCAAAAGATCTTGAGGCAATTGTGAGGTGACAATCATTTGTTCTAACCCTGTGTACACTTCATGAGTCAAGCCGGCGATCTTGTTGGACTGCCGATCACCTTACGACTACGACTGAATATCATGGCGCAGTATACGTTGGCCTTTGGTCTCTCAAGGGGAGGAATTGCACATATTGCTAATGATATTGTTCATTTGACACAAAATATATATGATCTTGTGTATATGTATGATATATAGCAGGGGTTCTCAAAGTGTGGGGCGGGCCCCCCTGGAGGAACGCGGTGCGATGCTAAGGGTGGGGCATGTGACCATGGGGAACATGCTTTTTTTTTTCCGCCGTACTACAATAAAGTGTATCCTTGCAAGTTGAACTATATCTCTTCTTTTTCTTTCTTTATGTTAACAAGGATACGGTGTTAAGCAGAGGTGTAGCTAGAACTGTTTTATAGACAAATGCTGTTATTTATAGAGCAACGGAGAGTGGGTGGAATTGTTTTCTTCTTGCTGGGGGGGGGGCGTAACAGAAAAAGATTGGGAAGCACTGATATATATAATCTCTCCCCAATGTTTGGCAGACAAGAGATTTTCCGAAGCTAGTTCAATAGAATCAATCCTGCAAACCTGTATTTACAACCCCCGAACTTCATTTTTTCATTGATTTTTAGAACTCTACTAATTCCTCGGGAGTATGCTTCGCGAAATTGTGCCTCTGTATTTAAACCTTCATTGTAGTGAGCAGGGGTTGCTGCCAGTGGCCCCCTAGTGAGCAGGGGGCCACTGGCTGAGCCAGCGTCCGGGGAGCAGTGTGGGGGTACCATGCTCAGGGCACCTCCGGGGTAACTGGGCGATGGGGGATTCGTACCAGGGGCCTAACGGACCCAAGTCCACTTCCTTAACCACTAGGCGACCAACTGCCCCATCAGTGGACCATAATGGGACATGAAACAGCAAAGTCTGATTGTCTTATGCTTGTTATCAAATTAACCAGTATACATGAAGACTTCACTAAATTGAACCCTTCATTGGTGCTCGACGAGAATCCTAGCAAAAGCTAGCCCAGAATCCTAGCAAAAGCTACGTATGGCCATTGAATCCGTCATTGGCATTTCGTAAGATTATTAGATATGAATACCATCAGAAAACATCTCTCCACTGCTGCCACAGACACTAATATTACACTTTAATAGTTTTAAGGAACAGCGCCCCCAGGTTGCCAAATGTTTAACAAAATATTATTTAATGTTTCGAACTGTTTCCTTTGCCAGTGTAGCAAAGAGTGGCTGCATGCTGGGACTAATACCCTCAACAGTGAAGCTGTTAAGATGATGGAGTGATAATTATGAGCTGTCACTCATGTCAGTTTCAACTGCTGATAGTGGCTGTGTAAAAACGTAAAATGATTGTGTAATAATACAGTTTAAACACATGAACCTGTCATTCAACCACACTGCCAGGGAAACACAAAGGCATGAGCAACAGAAAAGACTGAACCAATCGAAATAATCGAGAAGAGAGGTTCATGTTGGCGGGGAGGGGGCGGTACCAGGGCGGGAAAACCACAGGAGAACAGGTGCAGCTGGTGAAGCTGATCAGAGAGTAAAGCAGTTCAACTGATTTTGATGCAGGAGGTTTTAAGAAAACTTTTATTAAGGCTGCTGCTCAAAGAAGGATAATAACAAAACCAGATAAACTTCAGACGAGTAAGTGCTGATGAAAAGCACGTGGATTTTTATTATTTTACTTTCTTAGTATTACCAGATAAAAACAAATTTCTGAAAAAAATCAAAATTTTAATAAACGCAGTTTGACTATGTGGTTTTAAAGGCAGGATTTCCGGCTTTGTCATTGTCAGCAATGTCAGCCAATCTGCTGCCTTCTTTGCTAGCCCCTCTCTAGCTCTCCACAGTTTTTGAGAATGTCTTGTTTCATCATTCAGACGTAAATTTGCCAACTGTTTCGCACAGGGACAAGATGCTAAGACTACATGCGAAGCACGCAAATTCATAAAACCTTTGTTTCCATCCGTATGTACACCAGGGCTAAGCTACATTCCCTTTCTCTCATTTGTGTTGCGTTTTTGGACTTTGTTCCCTTCTTCCTGGCTTGTAATGGCGAGTCAGAATAATGTTTTTATGTTTTGGATAATGATATTTGAATATCATTTAAATCGTTTATCGTTTAAAATGTGTACAAAATGCGGCTTATGAACAAAATATTGAAAACAACTCCCGCATAGATCAGAGGACCACTGAACGACCAAATTAGCGTTAGCCATTGATCATTACAGGTCTCCCTAAAGTCTGCTGTGTTGCTTGGCCGCTACACATCCATCTATACATTCGTCTGGGCATCGGTAGATATCGGGGCTTTTTCCATGTAGACGTAGTGAAATAACACAGCAGTCAGATGCTCAACCAACAGTTAGCCACGTCACTTGTGGCTTATATCATCAACATCCCCCAACCAGGGCCGCAGGAATTGTCTTCTCGTTTTTTTTGGGTCAAGCTTATGTTTGTACTAGAGATTTTCCTTCCATATTGGCTTACATTACCATATCAAGTATTGGTTGAAGTCAACCAGAGGTAATAGGTTAGGATATCTACTATATCAACACCTCAATTAGGATTCATTAACAAAGGAGTTTCTCTTTGGGAATAAAACACAACAATGTTAACTGTATTACGAAGTTATGCTTATATGCCAACCAGTAATATCAGATATCCCTAGTTATGTGTGTATTGGCAGACAAGCAGGAGATTTATTTATTTATTTATTTTTTACATTTTACCAGAACACAATTGTTTTTTTGGATGCAACCCGCCTCTGCCTTTCCCTGCAATAAAGTGTTTCCCCCTGTAGATGATGTCATAAAGCAGGGGTGGGCAAACTAAGGCCCGGGGGCCACATGCGGCCCGTTGAGCCTTTTAATGCGGCCCGTCATCCCTGTCCAAATTAATTAATTAATTTTTATTAGAATTAAACTTCCGACTTTTCCATACAATGCCTGCATTTCCCCATTAGATGACATTATAAAGGCTATTAGAAATTTAGTATTTTGGGTTTGATACATGACTTTTACTTGCCATTTATCTGAGCTTACATGAACGCTCCTTCTCTCTGCTCTTGACTCGGCCCCGTGTCCAATTTTAGGAGAAATTGTGGCCCACAGGTCAAAAAGTTTGCCCACCCCTGTCATAAAGGGTATTAGAAATGTAGTATTTTAAGTTTTATACATGACTTTTACATGCCATTTATCTTAGTTCAAATTATATAATATTAATAATAAAAAAAGCCAAAATAAACCCAACTTTACAAAACTATGACCCTTTGCTGTCCTCTCAGTGGAAACACAGTTGATGGCAGTGGTGGGTAATGACTTTGTTATTATTGCACCAACCAAAACAGGGGGATATCACATATTGATGTGATTACAACTCCACTGTGGCTAGTGAACAATGTGAAAGCACCAGTGACAGGATCTCTTTAATGATTACTTTATTACCATGGACATGGAAACTTCTTTTTTTTCAACTTTGATTATAAATAGCCTGTTAATTGTGCAGTTCGTGATGAAAAAAGACACTAATGGTGTATTGGTTGGCTGAACTGTTTGTTGTAAAATGGCAGCTGAAATTGAGGCTCATTAGCTGGTGCTAAAGGCTGTGTCCCGGAGCTTGGGTGAACTCAGGAGTGAGGGCGAAAAACGCCCACATCACACGGTACAAATATGCGGCCACAGAATGCCAATAGCGCTACATCAGGTCTCGTAAGTGAGATCAAATCAGAACAATAGTCAACAGGATTTTGGGCGGTTGAAGTAAACGGCATGACGTTTCAGAGCTGTTAGCTTAGAGTTGATGTGAGCCTTTAGTCCCTCATTCAAAAATTCTGTTGAGACCACCACAACTCTGTTATTGAAAAGTGATAAAAAAAAAAAAAAAACAGCCTGGAAGAAACTTTATTACAGAGTGATTCTGCTTCTCTGGAGCGTTTTTACCACTAACTACAGGATGAAAACCTTCATGGATTTGGACGTTAATCCACACACTTTTGGCTGAACTAACTCATCATGATTGCTACCCTTGAGGCCAGTCTTTCTCAAGCAACGGGTCACGACCCAAAAGTGGGTTACTGCGAAATTTATTGGCCAGCGAATGTCTCTGTGATAAAAGTCGAGAAAGACATGTCATGGGTTTTATTTTAATTTTATGTTGAAAAAGGCATTTGTAAGCAAAGCTGAATGGAAATGCAAGTCCAGGTCCAAAAAACACTTAACTATCAACTGGTTGATAGTTAATATAACAATAGAAGAATGATAGAAACAACAGCCTGATACCATTTAAAAAAAAACAAGAGTTTTTTTTTTTTTAAAAAGACAAAACATATAATCTCGTAAAACAATAGACATACCCTCACTTGGTGCAACTTCTTTTTTTTTTTTTTTACATGTCTTTTTTGGCTGGTGCGACTTATACTCCAGAAAATGTGGTATCATGGATTATTGCAGTGAATTACGAAAATAAACTGGTTTCTCAAAAATGTAGTGATGTTATTGTAGAACTACTGTTACTGTCTTTGATGAATTACTACAGGGATAACAAGTTAAGAACAAGAAAAGACAAGGATATTTCATCAACCTAACCCTTTGAGCGACATGTCATTTTTCATGCCTTGGGGACTTGCTTGGTCAGGCCCACAAAAGAAACTCTGAACTCAAAAAAATTCACCTCGGGTCAAAAGGATTTGTGAAAAAAAATGATGGTTTATGTCATAGGACAAGAGAACGAAAATCTATTGGTGTTAAAACAAAAGTGAAGACACATCCATTAGATGTTTTTTCAAGAGGAGCCGCCTGAAGGAAAATAATCCCAGTTAATCCAAGTGTCTCTATAAATCAGGTCTCATTTTGACATCTAAATTGAGCATCACCCATCAAAAACTGTGGCGTCGTCGCGGCGACCTGCATCCATCAAGACCGCAGCCTCAGAACAGTGTTAAAGAAGAAAACAAACGAGTGCACGAGTCCTAGGAAGTTAAATGTAGGCATTGTTATGAGAAAACCTCATTCTCTTCCCATTGTCTTACACCCCATAAAACTTGTATTTATATCCATTGTGGTATTCCATGAGGAAAGTGATAAATCAAGAACCTCAAAAAGCTTGTATTTATAACACTTTTTTGAATATTACAGTAGAATCAATGAGAATCGGGTATATATGGGCTACAGTCCACATTCGTACTTGAAGTCCTGCTGACCCAAATCTGCCTCATTGCTCCATATATCTCATATAATACTGTATATGGGGCAGTGGAGGCTAAGTGGGTAAGGAACTGGACTTGAGTCTGGAGGGTTCCTGGTTCGAATCCACAATCTGCCAGGTCACCACTGAGGTCCACTGAGCATGGCACTGTCCCCACTTACTGGTCCCAGGGCGCCTTAAAAACTGCCCACTGTTCACTTTGGTGAAGGGTTAAATACAGAGGTAACATTTCGTTGTGTGCAGTGGTGAGTAAATCTCAATGTCTGAAGATTCTCTGGACTGGACCAAGTAACTACACTTCTTCTTGGAGCTTGAAAGACATTTCTGAACACCAGAAATTGAGAAAATCTCTTTGTTGTGGAACAAAACATATTTCAAGCTGCAAGAAGAAGTTGAGCTGCTCACAAGACTCATTGGATAAATATGTCAATACTTAAAACTTCAAATCCACATAATAAAAAAAGCCTTGAGACTTCACTTTACTGAAAAAAAGAGTTCAGTGCTTAACAAAAAAATGATTTATTATGTGTGTATATATATGTATGTACGTGTGTATATATGTATGTGTGTGTATATATGTATGTGTATATATGTGTGTGTATATATGTATGTATATATGTATGTGTATATGTGTGTGTGTGTATATATGTGTGTGTGTATATATGTATGTGTATATATGTGTGTGTGTATATATGTGTGTGTGTATATATGTGTATATATATATTTATATGTGTATATATACATATATGTATATGTGTATATATGTATATGTGTATATGTGTATATATGTGTATATCTATATACATGTGTATATACTGTATATATATATATATATATGTATATATATGTGTGTGTGTATCTATATATGTGTGTATACAGTATATTGTATATGACAGACAGGAAGGTTTGGAGAAAAAATCTAGAGAAGCAAGATTGAGATAGTTTGGACATGTTCAGAGGAGGGACAGTGGAGGCATGGTAGAAGAATGATCCTAGAGATGGACTCACCCGGTAGGAGACAAAGAGGAGATTGATGGATGCAGTGAGGGAGGACATGGAGGTAGTTAGAGTCACAGTCAAAGACACGGAGGACATCACTTTATTCCCGAAAGTTTAATTTATACATACATATCTAAAATCAATGGTTTTCATAGTTCTGTTTCTGGAAAAAAAACATTATTTAATTTTTTAGGGCAGTTTTGTCCAAGTTCTGACCCGGGGGCCAAATGTGTCCATGGTTAAATCACATAGGGCCCCATAGCTTTTGTCGTAAAATGACAGTAAACGTTAATTTGCGCTTTATTTAAATGGTTCTATGTGTATATGTATGTGTGTATATATGTATGCATGTATGTATGTGTGTGTGTATATATGTATGCATGTATGTATGTGTGTGTGTATATATATATATATATATATATACAGTATGTCTCATGTCAGTTCTTAATGTCACAATTTCTCTTGTTAAAACTTGTAGTCTAATTTTTGGTAACAAAGTCCAATAGAACATAATCTTTTGAACCAAAAATCAAAACCTTTAGGAAAAATCAGCAAAAAAATTGAATCAACATTTTGATTCACACCACTACACACAACCAAATGTGACCTCTGTGATTAACTTATCCACAATGTCAACAGGTAGCAGTGAGTGGGGATCCTTGCTCAGTGCACCTCTGTGGTGGTGCACTTAGAATGGCAGCTGGTGGATTTGAACCAGAAACCCTCCAGACCACCACTGCCCACCATAGGATATTTTGTTACGTTTTAAGTGCCTTGTTTTTCTTTATCCAACATCAACCTTTGACAAATGGTCTAGCTTTGAGATACAGTCTGTAGCATTAATATCCGTATGATGCTAATGCTAGCATGGAACACAATGCCATCCAGTTGCTCAACACTGTCTGACTTATATGGTTTTCACTGTTTATAAAACATTAGCACACATTTGTTCATTCCACCCTTACACACACTCTGACATAGAATAATAATGGTTTCCCAGAAGTCACTGATTTCCATCTTATGACTAATTGCCTAAAAAGCCCTTGTCAATGTTGTTGCGTTGGCGATCTGACCAGCTGCAGTAGGATGTGTTAACCATGAGTGAAAAGCCAATGGTGACCAATATGTTCACTGCCAACTGGACTCTGAGAAAATGCTGTTCTGTCCTCAGTCCAACATTTCGGCCAATACTCGTGTCTAAACCTCAACCTCTGAGCCAATTGCTGCTCAGCGTGTCAGTCATGGACAAACACTAGCGGTTCTGCCAATGTCTAAAAAAGCGCTTGTTTGATACCAACATGTTCAAGAAGGAAAAAGATGACACACTCTAGTTAAACTCTACTGTTTGCATTTCCCTCAGGAATAAATGTTTCTTTTCCCACAGACAGTCGTCCTCCCTTTTGCAGTCAACGCCCACTGAGCCAAACACTAATGAGACAAGCCTCAAGCTAAGTGAGCCACCATGGCAGTTCTGTCACATGGTGCAGTGACAGATTCAAGTCAACAACTGGTCCAATTCTCAGGCTCCCAGTCAGTCTGAGTCGTCTCATGGTCGATCCGGTCCATGTCCAAGTTTTCCTCTTGGAATTACAGTCGCACCATGCCTCACTGAGAGGCTTTTAAATCACCACGACAGGATACAGGGTCACGGTCACAAAAATGACAGTCCTGACGTCCAAGACAGAAATGGAAGCAAAACAAATCTTTAGGACGGGAAACAGAATCCTAAAGATTTGTTCGGAGTGGCATCCCACTCTCGGCAACCCAGTCTGCCGAGAGTGAGTCAAGACTATCGAGAGGTGACGAGTTGATGCGAAAGAAAAGGGGTTGATAGAAGAATGAGGAGAAGAAGGAAGGGCAGGCTGTACGGCAGCTGAGGGGACAACGAGGGAAATACAGAAATGAGAAAAATCGACCAAAAGAGAAAACGTGGGAGCAGTGAGAACGTGAGGCAGGCGGAGCAGCGAGTGATGCAAAAGGGTGGGATGGAATTTTCTCAAAAGTAGGAGCCAAGGCGAATATGCAGCTGTCAAGGACTTTTGTTCTCGCTTTAAAAACAGCTTTCAGCCTGGGTGCAACCTTTTTCAAAAAAACAGAGCAATGGTCGAATCCGCAAACAAAGAGGACTCGGAAAAGATGTCACCAAACGTAGGGAAAACGGGCTGAAAGATTGTGTTTGAGAACATGGGTCGGTTTGAACTGTAGTGTAGGAATGGACTCCATGTTGGGAGGGGTGAGTAGAACATGGTGTGCACATAGTCCAAAGTGAAAAGAACAACATAGCTGAGAGGAACCTAAGGGGGAAGCAGGAAGAAAAGGGAACGGGGAGAAGAATTAATAGTATTTTTTCAGTGCACCATGTATCCCCCAGCCTCCCTGTGGACCCAGAGCCTGCGCACATGTCAGCACACAAGTGCGCATATGTTTCTACTATTACATGATAGGCTGTGAGGAAAATATAGGAAAACTGTATCTGTGTGTGTGTGTGTCTCGGAAGAGCGCAGGGAAAGAGAGAGATGGGGTGGGGGGGCGGAGTAATATCGACAACGCTGCCTTCCCAACAATGAGCTCCACCTTCTTCTAATGTATCTGTGCAGCTGAAGTTTTTCCAGTCATCACTACCTCCCCCTAGCCCCTCTCCTTCATCTACCATTTCTCCTGCCTCGACAAAACATAAATTTCTATCAATTTATTTTCCCAAACTTTTTTTGTCTGGACACCCATATGTTGAGAGTCGCAAACCTTTCAGACCCAAGTAAATAGCTTTGTAAATCATCTATTCATTCATTCATCTTCTTCTGCTTGTCCGTTGCCAGGTCGCAGGGGCAGCTGGCACCACCCAAATCACATCGCGCCACATTGGGAGTCTTCCTGTGGGTGGTGAGCCCACAAGAAGTTATGTGGGTTAGAACGGGGCTATGCTCAGAGCACCTCAGTGGCAACTTGGCAGTTGGTGGATTTGAAGTTGAATCCCTGTGGAAGTCCACTTCCTTAACCACTAAGTCACCACTGCCACTTCTCTTATCTGTTATTGGGTCATGGAGGCAGCAGTCTCCACGACTGTCACCCAAATCACACTGCACGGTACTGGGAGTCTTCCTGTGGGTGCTGAGCCCACTGGAAATTATGTGGGTTGTGATGTGATACTCAGAGCACCTCAGTGGCAACCTGGCAACATGAAGCCTTGTAGACCACTGCTGCCAACTGTTAGTATTACTAATTTTCTAAATAGTCATCTGTGAACTCCTGGGAAACATGACGCAAAATTACCAAAAAAAAAAATCTCTTGTGACTCACCTGAGGGACGCAACCCAGTCTTTGGGGAACAATGGTTTACATGGTGTACAACAACAGTCCCCTTCAGGCTGGCGAGCAGCATAGTGACATCATCACATGAAAGACTTGTGTGGCATCGGTGCGTCAGTTCCAATATCCCTGTGTTTTTTTCTCCGGCTTGTTACAGGATTTAGCCAAACGGTTCCAGGAAGGGAAAACTAAGCGGCTGACCACAGTGATGCTGTGAAGTCTTCCGATGAGCTCATCGATGACCGTATGTGATGGCTGAAAAGCTACGTTATGGGGGTCAGGTGTTCCGGTGCTTTGGCGGTTAAACACATCTCTGTGGCGTGTTGTAATCTAAAAGCACATTTTGGTTCCATATGCGTTTCCTGCCAAACTCTCGCTGTTTCCTGCCAACCCTCAAAATAAAGTGAAGAAGAACAGAATCATGTATGAGACTCATGTTTAAGAAGCTGTAGACCAGGGCTGCCCATTGAACAAATAAAGAAAAAAAAAGTGCCTGATTCCAAGTTGTAGTCGTAGAACTGAAAATTTGGGGCAAAATCGCACAGTATATCTGACTTAATTTTGAAATTAAAAGTTGATTGTATTGTAACTGTATTATTACTGTACGGAAAGTAAATTATTTCAGGGTGTATGAAGCCTGATGCGCAAACTGGGCAAGATGTGAGACTTTAGTTTTGGAGATGAGGTCTGCAACAGTACTACCGACCTCAGCAGCTCGTGAGGCTAAATAGATGGGGCACGGTCCAAAATACAAACTTGCAAATGTCATCTCGATTTACCAGTGCCTCTTCGTTCCTATGATCATGATCTTTGACTGAAAGTACACGATTCCAGACACAAGCAGCTGAAATTAGCTTGCCTCGTAGGGTGGAAGGGTGCTCACTTAGAGACAGGCTGAGGAGTAAAGCTACTGCCCCTCCACATTGAGAGGTACCAGTTGAGGTCCCCCACCCCAGGTACCTCTCTTGGGAGCAGGGGCGTAACCAGACCCCTTAAAATGGGTGCCCCCTGAAAAAATTAGGGTGGGCCAACCCCAAAGTATTATAGCCAAGTTTGATCAGCCCTCTCATTGGATTGGGTGAGCCTGACTGACAAGTGGGTGGGCCCACCCTGGCCCACCCGTGGCTCAACTATGCTTGGGGGGTGTTTGGGTCCTGTCCTACCGGGGTAGACCCAGGACATGCTGTAGCACATTGTTGCCTGGCTGGCCTGGGAAAACCTTGGGATCCTTCCAGATGGGATGAAAGTGCCTAGGTAGAGGGAAGACTGGGTATCCCTAAATTAGCGGATGGAGATGTATAGATGGATATCAACACACCTGCTGCAGATGCAAGACCAGTGGTTCTTAACCTTGTTGGAGCTACCGATCCCCACAAGTTTCATGTTTGCATTCACTGAACCCTACAGTACTTTAGTAGGGAGAGTCGGTGTGTCTTGAGCGGCAGAGGCTCCACCGAACCCCTGAGACCGGCCCACCGAATCCCTAGGGTTTGATCGAACCCAGGTTAAGAACCACTGTGCTAGACTAAGTAACTTGGGGGGTTTGTGACTCCCCCAAGATCTGGCCCACAATTAAGATTCAAACACTCATTTATCTTCATCCTCTTCTCCGTCACCGGGTTCCAGAGGCAGCAGTCTCCACAACTTCCACCCCAAATCACACTACACCACACTACACACTGATTTTTGCTGTGGGTGGCGCATCCTCTGGAAGTCATGTGGTTCTGAACATTGTTATGCTCAGAGCACCTCAGTGGCACCCTGGCAGCTGGTGGATTTTAACCTGAAGTCTTTCAAAGCCAAGTCTGCTCACAACTAAGATGTCAGTGATTTCTTTTATTATGTAATAAAGTGACAAGTTATTGGGAAGATGTTTTAAGGTGCACATGTAATTACAGTAAATTTGTCCTGTTAGATCATATCAAATGTGTACTTAAAATTGCCCTCTTGTTATTTAGCCTCTTTATACTTGCATGGTTTGAAGTAATAGAACCATAATCTAATCTGTATAAAAGATTCTATGTGACATGTACAGCTGCTTTTCGTTTCTCAATATATATTTATCAGCTTAGTTTGAGATTTTGTCCCATTTATTCATCTGAGCCCACGGTTTCAAGGCGTAATGGCATTATATAAGTAGTTCCATTTCATACTAAATGTAAGGTATATATTTAATGTCACAAAAACCCAAACGTCCAGCCCCTTGATTCATTTTGCTGTAATGTATTCTGGTCCAGATGTCTGTGTTGAGTCCTGAGAATATGTTCCAAATGTTCTGGAACTGAGGTATGTGAACGAGGTGATCCTCAAACTGGGTTAGGTCCATTCTCTCTGGACTCCAGAGGCAGAAAAAAAAGACGAAAAAAAAAAAAAAAAAACCTCATCCACTTGATAACTGATGACACTGTCAAACACACTGCGTGAGGTTGGACAGTGAATATATTTCCTATCTTACCACACCATATGCATTGTCGGGAATGTAAACAAATGTATACATGTGTGTATATCTATTAGCCTGGCTGTGTAAGCAAACCAAGTATGTGTCTTAGAGAGAGCACTTTGAAGAACCCCCCAGTTGTATACATGCAGTCATGGTTTGTCCACACACGTTTGCGAGGGGAAAAAAATGCAGTAAACAAAGGTTATATTCCATGATGAAAAGCTTTATATTTAACCTGGACGTTGTATATACTGTAAAGACAGACCGTCCTAAACAAACAGTCCTCTGCTTTCCTCTGCTGTCACCCCAACAGGAGTTACTGTACGGTATACAGTAGAGAACAGCTGTCTAGTAGTGCAGTATTGCTGCATGTAAGACGTTTTTATTTCCATAATTTCCTTAAGGAAGTTCCCTACTCAAAGCATGGAGTCACAGTTGATATTCAGTCCTTAAGCTGAAATATAGTTACCGTAATTTCCGGACTATAAGCCGCACCCAATACATTTTTTAAAGGAAAAAAAATTGTACATGCAAAAACCGCATCTGACTATAAGCTGCATTATTTTTGTATTTTCCACGATGAGGGTCAGTTTATGCTAATTTTATTCATGTACAAAGCATGTTAGCGTACGTTAAACTTCTTCTTCTATGGTGTTTATTGGCAGTTATGACTTGCGTCTTCCTCGACACCACCTGTCTCACTCTTACCTTTTCTGCTCGAGCAGTTAGAAAAAATGCATACATTAGCCGCATCTCTGCATAAGTTGCAGGGTTGAAATTGTGTGGCAAAAGTTGCGGCTTATAGTCCAGAAATTAGTATTAATCAGTATTTGATCACTCAGATCAGAGGAGTCAAACTTAAATTTCAAGTAGGTCAAACAGGAATAAAGACACAGCAAATACCAAAGTTAGATACAGTATGTCGATATTTTTTTTTTTCATATAGAACAGGGGTGGGCAAACTTTTTGACCTGTGGGCCACAAGTTTTCCTAAAATTGGAAACGGGGCCGAGTCAAGAGCAGAGAGATGGAGCGTTCGTGTAAGCTAAGATAAATGGCAAGTAAAAGTCATGTATCAAACCCAAAATACTACACAGCCTTTATGATGTCATCTACTGCGGAAACGCAGGCATTGTATGGAAAAGTCAGAAGTTTAATTATGATATAAATAAATAATTTGATTTTGGACAGGGATGGTGGGCCGCATTAAAAGGCTCAACGGGCCCCATGTGGCCCCCGGGCCTTAGTTTGCCCACCCCTGATATAGAAAAATGTTCTTGTTGTTTTTAACTGAAACAACCAAATCTTTTTTTATCTGTAGCCCTTAAGAGGTCAACAATTACAAAAACACATTATATTGGTGCTATGTGTAGAGGTGTTCCAACTCTAGGAGACACTTGATAGGATCTCGTGGACCAAATATAGTTACACCAGGCCAGATTTGGCCCCCGGGCCAGAATTTGGTGCATAGGGTTTAGATACAATTATTTAAACTCATGTTTACCTTGAATATGGATGGACAGGATCAGGAATGAGGTGATTAGAGGGACAACACAGTCAGGAAGGTTTGGAGAAAAAGCTACAGAAGACAGATTGAGATGGTTTGGACATGTTCAGAGGAGGGACAGTGGATACATTGGTAGAAGAATGATCCTAGAGATGGAGCATGTGTATAAGAGACAGCTGCTTACGTGCGTGTGATACCAAGGGTTCGCACTTTGGCTAACCTCTTCCAACCATACCAGGGCACAGCTTCCTACAGTAAAGACTGGCTTGCAACCCTTGAGTGGGTCACGAGAAATTTTGTGGAGGTTGTCCTTTATTTTCATTGCTTAAAACTTGAGTCATACTAATTGTTCAGCTATCACTCAGTCACCAATAAAATATTTTCATTATTGTTCATTAATGACCAATGATTTAGTAATAATGTATATAGTCCTGGGCTGCAAAAAACAGTGTTTTTCAAATTTTGACAAAACAGACAAAACAAAACTTTGGGAATCTGCCTTTTGGAGCAGAGGTACGTCCTGCTCAACACACACCAGCACAATCAACATATTAAAACTGTTACATTATAACAACTACTAAATTCAATATATTACATGGTGATGACACCATGATTCGGCTGACATTAATCTATCATAATCTAATGGTTATGATTATTACTGTTACTTAAGTCACATTTCTTTTTAACATCTCAAGTGTAATGAGCAACTTCTCGCAATTATCTTCAAACAGTAACATTCAGCCCATTGCAACTGATTAAATCATGATCACAAGCAACAGCCACTGTGTGTGTTTGATAAAATGACCCTCCGATATTTAACCCCATCAACCTGCAGCCATTCAGCATGTAACTGTTTCCCAAACAGCTTCTCCTTCCACTTGTCCTCCTGCTTCTACAGCATTTACAGCCATCCATGCCCACTGGAGGAGCAGAGGTGTAGCTAAAATAGATAAGGCGGGAGGATGTAGAAGTTAGAGTATCACACCATCAGCCCGATGACAGCAGGGCCTGAAAGGATTACTGACAGAACCAGAGCGATGGAGATAAAGAGAGGAGGGGTTGATGGACAGGAGGCTTGACAGTTAAAAATGATGGAGTGACAGATAGTGGAGATACTGGCAGGGAGTTGGCCACTGAGTCAGTGATGGGATGGGATGGAAGGGTGTGATAAAAAAAATGAAGGCTGGACACATTCACATATGGGGACAGGGGAAGATTTAAGGTTTATTCTATAATATAAAAGAACAGAAACTGAAAATGACAAAAAGAAGTTGAACAGCCAAATTGTTCCCAGTTTTTGTAGCTTCCCCCTAACACAGTCACAGCTTCAAATGTCCAATTACTACACGGCTATTTGTACTATTTTATGTGAAAAAAGGAAAGTAAACGGGTGGGGTCCGCGCGGCCGCTCGGGGGATTCAACCCGGCGGGTTTCGGGACGGCCGCCCCCGGCGCCGGAAGGCTTCCTCCCTCCTCCGCCTCCCCTCGGGGTGCGCGGCGGCTGTCTCTTATACACATCTAGATGTGTATAAGAGACTGGCGAAAGCATTTGCTAAGAATGTTTTCATTAATCAAGAACGAAAGTCGGAGGTTCGAAGACGATCAGATACCGTCGTAGTTCCGACCATAAACGATGCAGATGTGTATAAGAGACAGGTTTTAGGAGGGGGAGGGGTGAAGGAAAACAGTCTGGTTCTGTTTTATGTGGTGTGTGTGCAATTAGAGAGGGACGGGGGAGGACGGGGGAGGACCAGGGAGGCAAAGTGGAAAAGAGGGGAGCAAAAAATGTGGAAGACAAAAAGAAGACTGATGGTCCAGTGTGTCCACAATGGACATGTTCCCACTGAGCACAGTAACAATTATTACTTCAACCTGACGACAAACTTTTCACCGTCATCGGAAACTAAAAGGAATCTGGACCAGACGGTTGGGCCGCATTAAAAGGCTCAACGGGCCCCATGTGGCCCCCGGGCCTTAGTTTGCCCACCCCTGATATAGAAAAATGTTCTTGTTGTTTTTAACTGAAACAACCAAATCTTTCTTTATCTGTAGCCCTTAAGAGGTCAACAATTACAAAAACACATTATATTGGCGCTATGTGTAGAGGTGTTCCAACTCTAGGAGACACTTGATAGGATCTCGTGGACCAAATATATTTACACCAGGACAGATTTGGCCCCCGGGCCAGAATTTGGTGCATAGGGTTTAGATACAATTATTTAAACTCATGTTTACCTTGGATATGGATGGACAGGATCAGGAATGAGGTGATTAGAGGGACAACACAGACAGGAAGGGTTGGAGAAAAAGCTCGAGAAGACAGATTGAGATGGTTTGGACATGTTCAGAGGAGGGACAGTGGATACATTGGTAGAAGAATGATCCTAGAGATGGAGCTACCAGGTAGGAGACAAAGAGGAGATTGATGGATGCAGTGAGTGGAGGACATGGAGGTAGATGAAGTCAGGATGGAAAACATTGATTTGCTATTGCAATTCTATAAAGAGAGAAAAACTGATAGAAAAAGAAGATTTCAACTCACATTTTCCCTCCAGATTCTGACATCTAGTGACTCTATTACAAAATGATAAAATTAAATGCTCTACCATTCTAACAATATCATTTTACTTCGTATAAAATAACAAAATGAAAGGTTTTCACTCGGTCAAAGCTTTCCAAAAGTGACAGCCAGCGTGATAACATTGTTTTGTTTTGTTTTTTTCTATCAACGTGGTTGATAGAAAAACACAAAAACTTTTTTTTTTTCATTGTTTGGGAGCAGGGCTCACTGGTCCTGTAAGAACATCAAGTTCTCAGTCTTAAAAAAGCGCATTCAGCAGACGCTACCATGATTTACGTGGTGGTGAAGCAAGGAGCATGGTCTGACCACAGGCTCTAAGGAGCAGGCAGAAAGACCACTGGTTGGAAGCAGACAGGAGCAGACTAAAAATGAAGTCTATTTTCTCTCTACTCACCATTCTTTTTTATTTTAAATAATTTAAAGTCATTACATTTAAAGTAATAACTTAGAAGCATGTATTTCTAAATACATTATTTACGGAAACCTGAGCTACAGCTTCATGTATAGCCTGTCAATATATATTTGATTAAAAGAGTCACAATTAATGTTGATCAATAACATCATTTTTTAAAATTTATTTATTTTTAGAACTTTATTAACCCCTTGAGTATCCTTCAGGAAATTAGGTCTCAACCGAGACCCATTAGCCATGGTAATGGGTCTCACGATGCCATGCTAAGGACACCTCAGCAGTAACTTGACATGGTGGTGGGGATTCGAACCACTTCCCAAGTACGCTTCCTTAACCACTAGGCCACCCACTGCCCCCAAAAACAGTGGGCAGCTCTGAGCGCCCGGGGAGCAGTATTTGGGGACGATACTGTGCTCAGGGCACCTCAGCGGTAACTTGGCGGTAGAGGGATTCGAACCTGGGGTCTAGGGGACCGAAATCCGCTTCCACTTAGCAAACAACTGGTCGCTAATACAGTGGGCAGCTCTGAGCACCAGTGGAGCAGTGTTTGGGGACGATACTGTGCTCAGGGCACCTCAGCGGTAACTTGGCGCTAGGGGTTTCAAACCAGGGGCCTTGCGGTCCTAAGTCCGTTTTCCTTAACCTAACTACGCCACCAACTGCCCTAATGATTGTGATTAAGCTATTGCTATTAAGCTATATAGCCCAAGTTAATGTTCCTAACATGTAACAAAAAGCTAGATTTGAAAGACTTATTTGCACGTGGGTTTAATTCCCAAAGCTTCAGTCGAACATGAGGAAAAAAAGATGGCTCCAACATTACTGCTGGCTCTGCCATGGTTACTCCCACTCTAGTGTACGAACTAAAAATACTGCTGCACACTGTTGGAAAGCCTAACACTCAGCATCTCAACAAATTGTGATCTTCCAACTTGATATACTGATGCAAACTTCAGATTTATGTTGTGAAACTCGTTTGGCGAAAACCAGTCAGATAAGAAATGCTAAAAACTCAGGAACGAAGCCTGGGTGAGGCCAAACATATGGTTATGTGAACAGAAATGTTGGCTCCGCAGACGTGGACCGGGCCAGTTGGACATCGCTTTGTGATTCCTAGCTGGTAATAATGACACTTTCTTGATGCCTATATTGATTCCGGGCTCGGATCTCGGCGTGATTTACTTCCTGCTCCTCACATCTGTCTGATCGTGAGATCTGGCTCCTGAAGGTTTTCACATTAGTAGAATCAGTGCTGATGACAATTACAAGGTGTTTGCATACCTCTGGAAGTCGCCTTCGGTTATGAGGGGGCGAACACCACTGCAGTTTGTTCAATCAGGAAAATAAATCCATGTCCAACTGTTTGTTCTTTTACTGCTGCCTCCAGAAAGTCAGGTACCTGATGCCAGTGCGTTCTGCAGGGTTCTGCCCATCATGTCTCACAGGTTCTGTGTATAGTGAAGGCTACTTGCGTGTGTGGTTGGCGGGTAGAGCAAGTTCAAACTGAGTTTAAAAGTGAGTTCATCGTAATTCTTTGTCAGTGATGGATGCCACTGAACTACATTATAAATCACAGGGTCTATAAATTAAAGATTGTATAGATATAACTGGGTCGAGCGGTTAAGGAAACAGACTTGGGTCCACGAGGCTTCAAGTTCAAATCCACCACTTGCCAGGTTGCCACTGAGTTGCTCATAGCAAAACACCACCCTGACCCACAAAACCTAAAATTTTGGGATGGTGAGCCCACAAGAAGTATGTATGTGGGTTGGGACATTGCTATGCTCAGAAAACCTTAGTTACAACCTGGCAGCTGGTGGATTTGAACCTGAAGCCATGCAAATCCAAATCCGCTTCCTTAACCACTAGGCCACCACTGCCGAAATCAGATTAATATATTTATTAATAATTTTTTCAGTAGCTGATTTATATTAATTTAGGTAAGGATAGACTGTTAAACATATTGACTGGATTTGATACTTTTGAACCTCCTTTGGGCCATACAAAATGAACTGGCAGCCCCTATTTGGTCCACGGGCCTTTAGTTTACCACATGACATACAGCATTTTTATAGTTCTTTAAATTTTTATTTGTTACAGCATCAGTATTACCTGACAATGTCAAAGTAGAGCCAAAGAGTTATTTCTGACAAATTGTTTGTAGTTGATGCTAAAATATTAGCATAGCGTGGTTTCATAGTGTATCTTGGAAACAGAAAGTAAAGAGTCCTGGGGTCAATCTCCAGAGAACCACGTTTGACAACGTTAATCCTCCTCTGTCACTTTGGATAAAATCATCTCTGAAATGCCTATGCGTAAATGTAACCCAATCAGAGGTAAGGAGTACTTTTAACTTTTCACGTCAACTGTTGCCGCTCATGCTAACGTGTTGTCCATGCATCTTTCTTTTGTTCTATTTGTGCCCTACTGTTGTCACCAATTGACAACTGGCTTTAATCTTTTACAGTGTTTGGCTCCAAATTTCTCCTCCAAGTGTTCTCCTCATGGTCCGAATCTGTTGTCCTCCTGCTTTTCTCAAGCTCCTGTCTCATGAGGGTGGTCCTATTCCAGAGTATGGGGTCTGAGAGTTCACTCCACAAAGGGCGATATTGCAGTTGCGTTGCTAGCATTTAGTCAAATGGTTTTCAGGGAGCGTAAAAGGAGTGGGCTTGAAATCAGAGGGTTGGTGGACCTTCAGGTTTTTCACTTATTACACTCACTCACCAATGGCCCGCCAACAGTAGAACCCTAGAATGAATTCCTAAGATACTTGATTCTGTTTGGTCCTTTATATCTATGTATCTCGAGTCCCTCTTCTGATCACTTGTTTGAAAATGTTTTTATTGAATTAGGAACCCTACTGAAACTAGATTCAATTGAATTTATATCATACTTTTTTATGTAAACCTTGCGATTGGATGGCTCCCTACTTGCTACAAAGAGTCGCACAGGAAGTCGTTAATAATCTTTCACAGGAAGTCGTTAATAATCTTTCACCAAAATCTCAAATTTTAATGCATTCAAATTCTATTGTACTTTTGTACATTCGCACTCCAAGCTCCTATAAAATCAAATCATCACATATTTGGAGTTACGTGACATTTGTCCTCGTGCGTTCCAACTGCTAATGGAGGCAAATGGGGCATTTTGTTAACCGTCCCGCCTGGTGCCGATCTATGCAGACACATTTTTGGATGTTCTCTCCTGAGAACAGCTGCTCAGGCATAAGGCAGAACCAAAACCAGTAAAATTATTTGCCAGAAAGTGTCTCTACAAATCCCAGGCTGACATGATTGCTGGATTTCTGAAGTTATACATTCCGATTGTTGCAATTTCTTTCTCCTGTTTTAATGAAATGATTATTTTTCAACTGCTGGAATTTGGCTTACATTGTGGGCCACTGTGGCTGCAGGTTTTTGTTCCCACCAACCAGTAGCACACTTGATTTGGGTTTTCAATCAACTGATCTGGGTCTCCAGACAGCTGATGGGTCAACCAGTTTGCTCTGGATAGGTTGGAATAAAAACCTGCAGCCACAGCAGATCTTTGTGGAACCAGTTTGACACCCCTGCACTCAACTCTTTGTTTCACTGTTTAAGACGATAAAATATTTTTTTGTTTCTTGGAAACTCCATTTAAACCTGATTTTTATGCACTTTCTGAGTGACTTGAATAAATATGGACAACAACACGTTCCACTGGTCACAGCTGCCATTAAGAAGTTCTTGATGTGTCTGCTCTCTCCACATAAGATCAGGTCTGGATTTTATTTCTCAGAATTTTATTAAAAAATGAAGTCATGTCTGCTCGCAAGACAGGAGAAAAAAAATAGTAATTTTAAAGACCTCTGCTATTAAAATGTGTGCTTTGCTAGAGCAGTTAATGCATTCAAGCAATGTGTACTTGATAAAGTGAAACATGACAGCACTAAAACTGCACTTACTGGGATTTTAAAAGGTGTGAATGTATTAAAGTTTAGAAAATAATTAAAAAATACCCCCATCAGGGCTGGAGGTCTCAGCTTAATCTTTGACATTAAAACATTTCTAATATATATTTTTCTTTCCATCCACCATCAAAAGTGGGTGTCCAACATATGGCCTACAGGCCAAAATCCAGCCCACTGGATGAATTAAGAAGTTTACCCAATGGGCAAATAGAAAGTTTAGAAAAAAAATACACATTTCAGATACTTTTTCAAAAAAATATGTATTTTATTAAGAAATGCATTCGAGGAATTTATCTAATATACTTATATGCATGAAATAAAAATTACAAAAAGGCCGAAAGAAAGGATGTTTTTTGAGAATGTTTTTCTTATATTATAACCATCATTATAATCAAAACAGTAGTGAGCAGGGAGCAGCTAGCTGAGCCAGCACCCGGGAAGCAGTGTGTGGGGACGATACCATGCTCATGGCAACTCAGCAGTAACTTGGCGGTAGGGGGATTCGAACCGGGGACCTTGCGGACCCTGTTCTGATCTGGCCTTGTAATCCTACCTGTTTCAAACTACATTTTTGGTTTTGGCATTTTCCTATCGTTTTAAAAGTTGTCACAAAACAGGAGAGCCATTGCAGAAGTGACATCAGAGCCCCAGATTCAGGTTAATCCTAATATGTGGGGACCAGTGACAATAAATGTGGGCGTTACCCCTTAGCAAGTCTGGACTTTCTGCAAAAAAAACTTAATTGCATTTTATTTCTTTCTTAATCCCAAAGGCGAGTTTTAGGCATGAAGACGATTGTATTCATATTGTAAATCAAGATATTGGACAGGTTGATGAAATTGAAATGTTGCCTGGCCAACTTACCAGACTATACAAGAGATGATGATTGTGATAAAAAAAATACACGTGCCATGATGGACTCAACAACCTCTCTCTTCATGCCATGCTGCCAAGCTAATAGACTTCTTTGGTTACGATTTATTTCCACTGATGTGTGCTCTAAAGGCATTGGTTTGTGCCAGAACGGATAAGGTGCCTGTCTGTGTCTCTGCATGTTGAAAACCAGGCGTTATACAGACCAAAGCAGAACTTTGGTTTAGTTCCCAAAAATGTTAGCACTCAAAGTACACAGTTTGGCAATTCCTTAAAACCAGGTTGCAGGTTGCAGCGCAGCAATCTCCAATACTGCCACCGAAGTAACACTGATCATGGATACTGTGAGCCTTCCTGCAGGTGGTGGTCCCACTCCAATCTATGTGGATTGGGACTGTGTGGAAACCTGGCAGCTCATGGATTCAAACCTTAAACCTTTATCAAAACCTCAGCATTCAGAGGGAAGTAATATTGTGGATGAGGTCTTACTAGTATGTTAAGGTTTGATTATGAGATTGGATCATGCAGGTATGGAGCGCCTCTTCGTTATCAACCAGAACTGAACATACCAGTACAGCATGAGGGATCCACTAGTAGGGCATGTAGAATGTACCATTAGGGTAGGAGAGACCCTATCAGACATGAAGGATGTACCAGTAGGGCATGAGGTAAAACTAGTATGTTCGGGTTTGAGTACCAAGACTGGGTAAATGACCATGGAGGTACGGAGAGAGCCTCTTCGGTATCATGTAGGATGTACCAGTCGGGTATGAGGCATCTGACAACATGGCATGAAGGATGTACCAGTCGGGTATGAGTGATCCACCAATAGGGCATTGAGGATGTGCTTGAAGGGCATGAAGGTGGTACCACTAGGCATAAGGGATCCATCAGTGGGGTAATGAAGGACATACCGGTATGGCACAAAAGACGTACCAGTAGGCCATGAGGAATCCACTGGTAGGGCATGAAGGATGTACTACTAGGGTATCAAGGGTATGACATGAAGGGTATACCAGAAGGACATAAAGGATGTACCTGAAGGGTACAGGGGAAAATGCATCTGTGTGGCATGAAGGATCTACCAGTATGACAAGGGGGGTTTACCAGTATGACAAGAAAGATCGACCACTTCGGCATGAGGGATCCACCACTACGACTTGAAGGATCCTCTCAGATGGCTCATCAAGACAAGAAAGATTTTTACACAAAGATGGAATCTTTAAATAGTTGTAGTTTAATGAGGGGGCTTCATGAAAAGTCAATCTAAACTTTATTAAAAAGCTTTTTTGATGCCGTCAGTGGAAACAAGGAACGTCCTAATAAAACAATCTTTATTGGAGAATTAAAAAGCCCCGAGTTAATGAACTACCATTACTTTGACTGTTAATAGAGATGCTTATATGTATGTGGTTTGCACTGTCACATTCTCAGTAGTTGTCTTCATCTTCTAATCTAATCAGTGTAACTCATCTTGTCATCGTCAGACGTTACACATGTTTAATTTTTCCACTTGCATCATCCGCCCTTCATCTGTATTCTTCAGGGTACTGTACATTGGTTACTTCTCCCAGCCTCCAGAAACCCATCTCACCACTGTTTAGCTGACATCACATCAAACCTCCTCAGTTGTGGGACGTAATATTGAAAGTTACAGACGGCAAACTATAACAACAGCAACCACAGAAAGTGTTGTGTCATCTGGTGTAAGTCACTCCCTCGTTAATTCCCTCCCTATCTTTTATGAAGTGCACAATTTTTAACACTCCAAAAAAAAATCCCGCCTACTTTGGAAGACAAGCCAAACCTCCACCTTCCCCTAGATCTTCCTTCACACCGGCCTCCAGAGAAAATTCATTCTATAACCCCCTGTCAGATATGGCTATTACATCTGAATCTTTCACCGCTCACAGTAAAAATGATGTACTTTAGGTCAGACTAAGGCAGTGCTTCTCAATTATTTTCTGTCACGCCCCCCCAGCAAGAAGAAAACAATTCGTGCACCCCAAACCCACCATCCATTCTCCGCCGCAACTATAAATAATAGCATTTGTCTATAAAATAGTTCTAGCTACACTTCTGCATAACATTGTATCCTTGTTAACATCAAGAAAACAAAAAAAAGAGATATAGTTCAACTTACAAGGATGTGCAATTACACTTAATTGTAGTACAGCAGAAAAAAAGCATGTTCCCCAGGGTCACACGCGCGCGCTCCAGGGGTGCCTGCCCCACAGTTTGAGAAGCACTGGACTAAGGCCCGGGGGCCAGATGTGCTTCCTTGTAATAATGTGTTTCCATATTTGGTGACATCATAAAGGGTAATATAAAGTAGGATTTTTGGTTTTATACATGACTTTTATGCCATTTATTTTTGTTCAACAAGGGATACATCTTATTGCTTTGGACTCGGACCCCATGCCCAATTAATTGTAGCCCGTGAGTCAAAAGGTTTGCCCATGCCAGGGCTAACCCAATCAAAAAAGGGTAATAATTCAACAACCGATCAGCTGTTATGGCAGCTACTGGCCAATTGGTCCTTGGTACAAAGGGAATATCCTGTGCGACTCATTGCAAACCACACCAGCTGCCACAGAAGGTCCTTTTGAGAATATAGTTCCTTCTGGACCTGATCCCAGGATCTTTAAATGCAAGACACGCAAAAAAATGCTGTTTTTGATTATGTTCATTTCCAGCATTGTTTTCATATTTTTTAAAAAACAATGTTGTGTCCTCACTAAAGGTCACAAGTTTCACAGAAGGCGTTTTCTCTGTCTTGGGTTCCGTCCTTACCTACACACATATGCGTCCAACTCTTGAAATGTAATAAATACTGCTGCTGCAACGAAAATGGAAAATGGTGAAGAGGACGAGAGGAAAGGGAAAATAGAGGAAGGGGTCCAGGGAGGGAAAGAAGTCAGTGGAAAGAAGAAGAGCACTGAGCCTACGACAACCATGGGCTCAGACTCTAAACCAAATGCGTCAAACTCAGGCCCGGGGGCCATATTTGGCCCGCAGTGTAATTATATTTGGCCGGCAAGATCGTATAAATTGTGTACAAGAGTTTGTCCACTAATATGTAACTTCTACATACTGGCAGGATCGGCCCACTGAATTTGCTCTAGGCTCTGAGATGATGGCCTTAAGATCTGAAGATCTACCTTAAGCATCACCAGAGCTCAGCACATATGCCCCGAGAAGGTGGCATGCATCCCTAACACTGACTTCAAAGGGCAGACTTGGCAGAGTCCAGGCAGACCAGGAACAGTCTAGACATCGTCGATTTGGCCTCCCTCCATCTGTCCCAAGAGGATTTCTTTTCCATTTCTCCGTCCCCCTCGTTGGCACATGACTCACTCGTATTTCTTCTCTCCGTTTACTGAACGCCAACAGTCCTGAGCCAACCATCATCCTCACCTGCCTTTGTGTATGGCGCATTGTTAAACAGAATGGTGGCGCTCAAACACAGCTAATATGTAATGCTGGCAGGAGGGTCAAATGGGGGGGGTGCAAGCCAGGGGAAGGGCATCCGGTGTAAAACTAAGAATCAAAAATGCGATAAATTGCAGCCTGGGTTAACAACCGCCAACAGTGCTGTTAACCTACAGGGTACTGTTCGAAATTGTTGACTTGCTGTGGCAACCCTTGAAAATGGCACAAGCCAAAAGGAAAGTGGAACAAGTGTTGTGTTAATCAATTTCTAAGATTTATTAGGTTAAACGCACATCCCGTCATCATTCTGGTTCAGCAACAATTGAAGAATTTTCATTTCGTATTGAATAATCGTGATTAATCATGATAAATTGATTCATTAAACATCAGTTAATCATGATAAACTGTGATAATCACGATAACCTGAATAATTGCGATAAACTATGAATAATCGCGATTAATCGCGATAAACGGAATAATCACAATTAATCATGCCAAACTGTGATTAATCACAGGTACACTGTGATCAGTTTCAATTCCAATTTTTTGAGTGTGATATTTATATAAAAAGATGAAAATAAAATAAATGTTTATAACATAAATCTAACAATAAAATGATAAAGAATATGTTTTCATTGTTATTGAATTTTTTTTTTTATAGAAGAAACTTTTATAGAGTAATGTAAATGCCAATTCCAATTGCCAGAAGAGTTCCTTTCCAAAGGATTAGTGAACATGCAAAAAAATTGTCTGCAGACGAAAACACAAAGGTTCAATTACAGATAATGTAAAACTTTAACAAACCAAGAGAAGCTAAAGGATATCTCTTTTTTTATTAAAATCCAGAAAGCAGCCAAATGAATGAGTTACTCTTATTCAGCGCTGGGAAAGTCCCCTGACATCTCTCCCTCCTCTCCCAGAGCTCCACCTCCTTGTCTTTTCCTCCCACACCAGTGGTTCCAGTAGTTAGGAGCATGGTCTGTATGGAGCCACGGGAGTGAGTTAAGGCTCCACTCAGGATTCAGGGTTTCCTCCATGTCTCATTTATTGGTGTAAATCACTGCTCAGTAAATGAGTCTCTTTTATTTGGTGTTTTTTTGGAGTTAAAGAAAAGTCAACGTTTTTCATTCAAACTTTCTATTTGAGTGTGTCATCACCCACATGAAAGTCTCGTCACTCCGGGAACTCTGACATGGGCACTGCCCCCTCTGGTAGACGACCCGTGTTTCTCTCCGCCCGTCATGACTTGTGGCCGTCTGCATATTTCCAACGTCCTCTCTGCCCATCTGTGTTTAAACAAAGAGGCCAACACAGTTTTCAACCATATGTATGTTCCTACTGAACATTGTCTGTCCTCGACCCCCATGTGCTGCTCCCTCCCCTCACTATATCCGCCTCTTTCTTCTGCCCAAGTCCCTCCTCGGTTCATTTTTTCCAACTGTGCATTCAGCAGCAGACATCTGGATTTCCACTGCTGACTGCCCTGTAGTAACAGCTTCAGCGTTTATTATTTTACACAGAGATGTGGCAGACATGAAGCAGACGTAAAATAACGCTGATATTAACAACAGGTCATGGCTCCGTCAAGTGGGCTTTTACATTTACATCTTCTGTTATGGCTGGTCACTCAGTCCCTCAGTTGTGGGTCATTGGTGGACCAAATGCGATGTCCGAAACACAGGTTTGAAACGTGTGACGTAAGAAACCCAAACACATGGACCACCTTGGCTCTCTGTTGGTTGAGAAGTTCTTGCCTGCTCGCGATAAAGATACAAAAACCAAAGCAGATTGAATATCTGGTTTGAATTTTGCGTCTAAATTTTTACAACGTGAAAGAGAAACCATGGAGACAAATATATTTGGTGGATTGTTCTGTTTGTTTGTTTTGTTTTGTTTTTTTCTTCTCCAGCATAGAGTAGAGTGCTGCTGTGTAGATCACCTGTAGAGTCAGTAAAGAAAGGTGACTTTGGCTCAACGTATGGAAGATGTATCGTTGTAAAGAAAGGAAATGGACAAAAAAACTTGCTTTTCAGCAACAACTATTACTGTTATCATATTATTATTATTAGACAGACAGGACGTTCTGGAGAAAAGCTAGAAAAGCCAGATTGAGATGGTTTGGACATGTTCAAAGGAGGGACAGTGGATACCTGTGTAGAAGACTGATCCTAGAGATGAAGCTACCAGGTAGGAGACAAAGAGGAGATTGATGGATTCAGTGAGGAAGGACATGGAGGTAGTTGGAGTCAGAGTAGAAGATACAGAGGACAGGGGGAGATGGAAATGCTGATTCACTATGGCAACCTCTAAATAAGGGACATGGCAAAAGGAAATGAAAGATAAGTTCTCATCACCATTACTGTTAGAGATGTCCAATCTTCACCCATTGGTCAATATCCAATAAGCGGAAGAAATCCAAACACTTTAATTCCCAATCCTGATATCAACTGATATGCAGCCATACTCCCCATAGCATATTTTGCAACACCTAAAGCAATATGCTAGCAAGTTTTCATAATCCGAAAAAACATTTGTGACATTTCTTACAATTATATGTAATATTATGTTTTTACAGGCTAATAATATCAATTGGCCAACATTTTCCTATATCATCAATACAAAGTTAATTTTTATTTTTTTCACAAAAAAAATTGTCTGGGTTTCCTGTTTGTTTTAAATAGACAGATAAAGTGCCATTGACTTTACTGACAAATGTCTTAAGAATTCTCTTCCAGGACCAGTGTTTATCAAGACCAGTGCACTTTGGCAGCGGTTGTGGAACAGAGATTTTCCATAGAACGGCTGCCAAAGCCCTGTGTGATGAATCATGTCCTATGGAAAGTATATTAACGAGGACTGAAGATGAAGATTTCCATTTCAAAAGATGCAATGGAAGATCTGGTGCATGTCTGCATGCGTGGACTACTGCTCGAGTCTGTGTGATCTTAGTTTTGTATGGATACGTTTTGTAGGAACGTATTTTTGGACCAATATATAGGGAGTTAGAGGGGGTTAGAACTCCAACTTTAGTCACATTGGTGTTAAGTTTGGAGATAATTGGTAAGGTTTCAGTGAAGGACAAGGGAAAATATTACCTAAAAGCAAAGTTCTCACAAATCACAAAAACTGTGTTTGGACGAATGCACACTCAAGAGAATTACAGCAAAGCTTGTCTAAACATGTGTTCTCCCAAGAAATCTATCACTCCCTTTATGTAAAGGCTCTAAAAAAAAGGGGAGCCAAGGGCTGGGAATTGAACAACGTCAGTCTCCTTCTGCTTGCATGTTGTTCCATTTGTCCATTAGTGTCTCCCACTAATGCTCTCATCCATGCATACGATAGCGTAAGATTTTTTTCCGCCAGAACACACAGGGACTGAAGTGAGATAGATTTAGCTTTAAGTCCAAAAGCCTGAAGAGAAAAAAAGTAGTATAGAGGCCTGAGACTGGTGCTCCTGGAATTCTCTGTATTACATAGGGTGGGACTCTTTGGTGTGTGGTGTGAATGTGAACATCTGCTGGACAGATCTGGAATGGGATTAAACTGAGAGAGAGAGAGGCAAATGTCCACAAGTCCTTGATTTTTATCAACTTGATACTTTGGGTTCTTAGTTCCCGAATGTTATGGAAAAATGTTAACCGCATCAAATCCAAACAAGTCTAAAGGCAAGGATTTGTTGGTGGCTCGGAAGTATTTATGTAAAGTATCCATCCTGGTGGCGCCTTAGCTCAGAGGCTTTGTCGGGAACTCCAGAATTAAAGATAGCATTCCAGGTCCTTGGCGGGTTTTGTTGGGCTCGCCACCTGCAGGAAGGTTCAGGTGGGTCTGGTAACGTATGTGTGTGATTTGAGTGGTGGTTGTGGACCCCAACAGACCACTGGAGAGCGAAGTGTGAGTGTTTCTGCTGCACCTGTGACCCAGTAACGGTCGGAGATAAATGGATAGAAATCTTTCATCCAGATGTACGTCTCAACCATGGGGCAAGTCAAAGATTGGAAATGTAGAACCAGAATATCAAATGAGTGTAAGTTTGTGCAATTGAACTTCTCATCGTTGAAAGTTGGTAGTCATTTTAGCAAAAACCTTAACTTTCAAGGATTTAAGGAAACTTTGTTGTCCCTGAAACACATGTCTCACATGGTGAGAGAGAGGGAAGACAAGAGAAGGAAAGAGGGCAAACTCTTCTCCTATCGGCTTGCCCCTTTTTTTAGGGGTTGCCACAGCAAGTCAACAATTACACCTTACACCAGTGTTTCCCAATCTTTTTCTGTTACGCCCCCCCTAGCAAGAAGAAAACAATTCGCGCGCCCCCACTCCCCACCACCCACTCTACGCCGCAACTATAAATAACAGCATTTGTCTATAAAATAGTTCTAGGTACACCTCTGAATAACATCGTATCCTTGTTAACATAAAAAAACAAAAAAGAGATATAGTTCAACTTACGAGGATGTGCAATTACACTTTATTGTAGTATGGTGGAAAAAAAGCATGTTCCCCGGGGTCAAACGCGCCCCCCCTCAGCATCGCACTGCCCCCCGATCCCCCCACACCACACTTTGAAAACCCCTGCCTTACACCATATCACCTTTTCTTATGTGTCCTCACCTCCAACTACTCCACAAGTCCATGTCCTCCCTCACTACTATTGTAGAAAGCGTTGTCTACAAATAAGCAGGACACACTTCTCCGTCTCGGAGGATTTATTGTATCAAAAGGTTTCTGACCATGGCAGGTCCAACACGAATCAGCTCATCAGCAGTCTCACCAACAAATCCCAAATACTGATACAGGCGTGCTCTTCTTATACAGTTTTTTTGGACATTCTCAGACAGTCATATCACACGTCACTCAAGACACTCGTCAAACCTCTGATATGTAGAATGTTGTGCTCCTGTGCTTTGACATTGACCTGGATACATTTTGTTACTGTAATCTAGGCCCCAGTTTATGTTGTGTCTTAATCGGTCTTGGGAAGGCCCAGTTGCCAATCTCTGTTGTCTCACATACCGTGGATACTAAACTTTCTGCAATTCTACAGTGACCCTGCACATGAATGTCGTCTAACACTTTGTCTGTTCATAACACACAATTCTCCACCACACTACATCCATCAATTTCCTCTATGGTCTTCATCTACATCTCCTACCTGCTAGCTAACCACTGTCCCTCCACTGAACATGCCCAAACCATCTCAATCTGTCTTCTCTAGCTTTTTCTCTAAACCTTCACGTCTGTGTTGTCCCTCTAATGACCTCATTCCTGATCCTGTCCATCCTTGTTTCTTGCTAAGAAACTAGTAACTAGGATGCTATTCAAAACTAAACCAGGACAATTACCATGTTGTAAGACATGGTATCTGTGTCAAAATCCAGGCTTGGGATTGGGTCTAGAACAAAACTGGGTCCCTCTGGTGCGTCACAAGAGATCGTTTTTTTAGGTGCTCTGAGAATTGCACCATCCAGTTATTGGGTCATCATATGTCCTAAAAGTTTCAACAATTCAATACCCTTGTTAATGTTGACTAATGAGTAATATCTATCGACCACATCACAAAGGTTTGCAACTTTTAAATCATGGGTCCCCAGAAACGCTGTTCTAGATGATCTTTAGAGTGCTAGCTTTTTGGATTTAAGAGATATTGACTGAAGATCCTGGGAGTCCAATTTGCTGGATTTGGTTTATGCATCCTGACTTTACCATGTTTGCTCCTGAGGCTGTAAATATGCTACTCATTTAAGGACGGGTCGAGAGAAAAATTACAATAAGTGACATCTTGCCGGTGGTTCTGAATAACAAGTGGAGATGGTGCCAAAAGGATTAGTCAAGAACAGCAAGACATTTGTCCTCTGGGACTAATTGACTTTTCATTGATACAAATGAGGATTTATGGATTCGTGGATTTATGTTTAAGCAACAACGTAAGCGCTTGATGTTTTTCTGCTCCATTAGTTTTATTTATTTTTTTCTTTGGTAGTTTCTCACGGAGTTGGATTCATCATCTGGCAGAAAAAGTACGGAAAAGTTTATCCCGGAAATTAATAATTAATCAGAGCTGCTGTTAATGAGTGGAAATAAAATCTCATCCGATCCAGATTCCTCTTCATGTACCATATTCTGTGACATCGCTAATACATCGGTCCCAACGCGTCAATCACGTAATGTGGGCACCCGACGCAATCCCATCAAGTTCAGGTTCCAGCTGGCTCCATCTTTACTGTAGAAACTCTTCTTCTGTCGTGGACATATCCTGCTGGCTGATTGTACTTATTACAGCTTGAATACGTGACATTTGATTTATGACACCAGTTTTTCATAGACTACAAAAAAAGAACTGCAGGGCGAAGAACAGCAGCGCCAGTGTACGCCAGCAAGACAGGCTGCACACCACATGTGAGTAAGAGGTGGAGTAGCTAAACGCTTGCTTGCCTGAAGTGTACGATCAGCACGAGGCGTCGTAAGAATCCAGACTGTTCCTTCGGTGCTGACTAAGTCACAGGGGTCATTTAATCAGATACCAGGAGTGCAGAAGTAGTTTTGTTCGCCTGCCAAACGATTGGTGGTTCTTGTTCAACTTCACTTGTGATAGAGCCGTTCCTCCCACGCGGTCTTCAGAAATCCCTGACCGTGCCATAGCAGTGGTGCAACAAGCCTTTTTGGCCGAGGACAAAACTACTTACATAAAACACCGACCCGAAAACAAAGACCTCACTCTTTTCAACCCAACTCCACAGATGTATCCAGACATGGAGACTAAACTGAAGTCAGCAGATAAAACACACAGTCAAACCAGAACTTTTTTTTTTTTTGATTGCCAGATGTTTAATCGTAGCATTACACACAAAGTAAACAAAAATGGAATTTATCCTCCGTGCGATATAAACACGTGCGCTTGTAAAGAGGACTCCTAAATTCCGCTGATGTCTGTTAATGTAGGGTCTTCTCAGGTTTGAAGAGGAGTTTGAAACGTCACCACCAGAGCCCGGAGCGCTGGTTGAACACCCTGGGCTGCGATTGCTGCCAACAGAGTTCTAACAAGAAACAGCTCATCGTGCACTCTCGTCAGTCTTTTCAGCTTTTCATGTCATAACTGGAACAATCCCCAGGATTAAAATGACATCATTAATACCGACTTTAGAAGAATATAAATATTCTTAGAGGCCTCGCCATGGAGTTGTCGTTAGAGATCTTGCATAACTGTCGCTAAAATCGATCCCGGGCTCCTCTTTGTGGGGTTACCATGTTCTCCAAGTGGATGGGTGGGCGATCCATAGGTGCATGGTCCAGTGCCTGCAAGTTGGAGTTAATGATTGATCCCTATTGAGTGAATGGTGAGTGTACCAAGAGAACCTCTGGTGTCTCCTGGGATTGACGTGGTCTCTATCTGACACACTAAAGGTTTTTAAATGTCTTTCATGTCTTGACAAGTAGCTGCATTAATTAAACAGGGTATGGTTTTTATCCCATTCACCAGTAGCTGCTGATTTGACAACAACAAAATCCTTTGAGCCAACAGAGAAGCCACGAAGGTTTTTTTTGTCAATATTCTAACCAGTATACCCATTATGTCCAACCAACCGACTAACCAAGGAGTTAGTTTTGATCTGGTTTTGTTCCTTACTTATAAAGGTCTTTAGGAGACTGGTAGGAAAGACTATTTGATTGGAGTAACACAGTTTCTTCGTTTCTATTACTTTACCAACACAAAGGTAAGAAGATAAAGACACTTCCTGACCTTTTTATAGCTAAAAAAAAGAAGTCTCCATGAATGCCACCCAAATTACTCTTTGCCACACAATCTTCCACCATGGCACTATGCTCAGAGCAACTCAGGTTCCAGGTTCCAGGTTCCATTCCATCAACCTAGCAGCTGATGGAATGGAACCTAAAACCTTGTAGACCCAAGTCTCCTTGGCTTCCTCCTTTGTAGATTTTACATTGGAACATTGTAAAAGCCTGTTTCCCATCTTTGTGTCAAAGTTATATTTCTGTCACTTTGTTTTATATCTTACTTCACATAAGGGAAAATTGTATACCAGCCAATCACAGCCGCCAAGAAGTTTGGACTGCGACCAGTTTCCCGTAGATACAAACAAGCAGTCATAGTTTTAGATAGAAAGATAGATAATTCCTCGGGCGTGTCTTTCGGGAATTTAAGTGTCCAGCAGCTGTACAAAAGTGAACAAGAGATAAATACAATAATTACAATATATTCTTTAAACGCTTATTAACCTTGTTACCAATCAGCATGCGCATAACATGGACCAGGGGTGTCCGTACTTTTTATCTTGTGAGCTATTCAAATGACCAGACTAAAGTGATCATTTGATCATTGATCATGACATTGAAAACTCTAAATATATTTACCTATATAAACTGGATATGTTATTCTATACATAATGCTATGTAATCATATGTTCCTGAAATTGCATTTTCCCCTTTTAAATAAACTAAACAAAAACTAAAAAGACTGGCAGCTGTATAGTGGAGTTGCAAATGTTTTTTGAGTCGAACTGAACTGAATCGAATTGATCGATTTTTTTTTTTTTTTGTTTTTTTCTATGAATGTTCCAGATCAGCTCGTAGCCTGTGGATCAAGATATGAATCGGATTGTTCTAAGATTCACACCCCTAATATATATATTTATATATATATATATATATTAGAGGTATATACGTATATATATATATATGTATATATATGTATGTATGTATGTATGTATGTATATACCCCAATATATATATTTATATCCCTAATATATGTGTGTATATATGTATAGATATACACACACACACACACACATATATATATACACATATATATGTCTGTGTGTGTTTTACTGTCTGACTCAATACATTTATGATTCTCATTTAAGCCCAATTCAAAGCATATTCAGAATTCCATCTCTAGTTGTATTTACTAGTATTTTTTATGTTGTTGCTCAGGATCTACCAACACTCCCTTGGAGATCTACTGGTAGATCCTGATCTACCTATTGGGCCCCTCTGACTGAGACATTTTTAAAGTGTTATTCAGTGCAATTCAGTACAGCCTAAAATATGTCCTACCTTCATTTTACACACAGCTACATTTTTATGTTCAGTCACTGTAGCAGCAGTGAAGGTGATGGAGCCTTCTTTGTCCTACAGCGGTTAAAAAACTGCTACGTCTCTGACACGCAAATATGGTTTTCATCGTTCGACATAAGGACTCAATATGACGTTCCTTTAACAGTGAGACAGGCTCCGTGTGTCCCGCCAAATCACAGTTCAAACTAGAACTTCTGGTCTGTTCATAATTTACTGGTGGAGGGTTTGACCTGATTTTTGTCTCAAATAAAACAAAAGTGAATATGGGATTTGTTTAACCAAATTCGTTTCAGTCAGAAATTCTAGATGGGCCTAATAATATTACCAAGTCAAGACAATTTCCCTTGTCCTCGAGAGTTTTATGAACAACAATCATTCCAAAATATTTTTGGAAACAGGGACAATTATTCCATTATTACTGTCACCGATGAATTTAAGACAGGAGACAAGCAATTACTGACTAAGGATGGAAATACCTCACCCAAATTTCGAGCTTTAAAAAGTGCCAAACAATAAAAACTAAAAATGTTAGGATCTGGTACTGGTTGAAAAATTGAAGCAATCTTGACATTTTTGTTCAAACTTGAAACAGAACATTACTTCTGAAAATGTGATAACAGATTTTGATCCAGAGCCAACTTGTGTTTTTCTTCCGCCAAAACTGATGAAACGGAGAGAGGGAACACTTTTAAATGTAATGTCACGATGAATTTACTAAAGCAGGCATTTTTAAGGAAGAAAGTGCCAGTTAGAAAGAACAGAATTCTAAAATATTCTAATGATCACAAGACTTTCTCCTTCCCCACATACTGTACAATACTGGTTTTCTCTGCTGGAGAACCAATACTGATTAGGTAACGTATAAAATTGTATGTTTCTTAACCCTGTGAATCACTGCATAGTGCAAGTCTTTGTTTTTCAGAGCATTGAGTGTGGAGTACTCACTACACGACATCGACATATTGAATCTTGAGGGTATAGACCAGGCATGGGCAAACTAAGGCCCGGGGGCCGGATGCAGCGCGTTGACCTTTTAAATGTGGCCCGCCAACCTTGTCCAAATGACATCATTAATTTATAACATCATTATTCTTTCCCTGCAATAATGTTTCCCCAATGCATGACCTCATAAAGGGTCTTAGAATTGTAGGATTTTAGATAATATAGATTACTATTACAAGCCATTTATCTTGGTTCTACACTACGCTCCATCTTCTGATCTTTGGCCCCGTGTTTAATTTTGAGACCAAAGGTGGCCCGCGAGTCAAAACGTTTGCCCATGACTGGTATAGACTGAGTATTAGTTACTCTTATAAGTGCTAATAAAGTTGATATTGTGCCACATCTATGTCTGTTACTGTACTTTTTCAGGTAAGAAGGAAGTAGGACCCAAACTGCAGAAACTGGAGGCTCTCTTTCAGGTGCAGCAATTTTATTCTTTGTAGAAAAATGACAAACAAACACAAGCAAAACAAACTTTATTTCGCAGTCCTTTCCATCGCTATGTACTCTCCGATACGTTTCCAATGTCTCAAAAATGTCAATATTGCCAATTCATTGACATCACAGCCATCTCAACACTTTGCCATCACCACCAACAGCTCAGCACAGTTATGTAACTATGAAGTATTTTTTTATCATTGACTAATGTAGTGTTGCTATAATGTCATTTCTTAAGACTGTAATGTAATGTGCCGAAAAAGTAATGTAACTATGTATCATTTGTTATGACAACAATGTAATGCAAGTACAATGTAATTAGCTATGACTAGTGACGTCTTCTTAATGTCCGTCTTGTGACTTGTCCCTTTTTCTGGGGATGCCACCGCAAGTCAACATTTTCCATTTAATCCTGTCCTCTGTATCTTCTACTCTGACTCCAACTACTTCCATGTCCTCCTCCACTGCATCCAACAATCTCCTCCTTGTCTCCTACCTGGTAGCTCCATCTCTAGGATCATTCTTCTACCAATGTATCCATTGTCCCTCCTCTGAACATGTCCAAACCATCTCTTCTCCAGCTTTTCCTCCAAACCTTCCTGTCTGTGCTGTCCCTCGAATCACCTCATTCCTGATCCTGTCCATCCTTGTCTCTCTCTCCTGTTGCGACTATAATGTAAAGTAAATATAATATAATATATTATGACTAATATTACAAAAACATATAGCTCTTAAATGGCTTTGATTTGTCATGTCGCTACTATCGCATCTCAATTTTTCTTTTTGTCAATTTCCTGGTCAAAAATCCTTTTTTTCCTTGAATGCCTGTGGCTTCTGTACCAAAGGGGAATCTTACTCTCGGTTGTTAACTGCCAGTCGTTGAGTTCACAACTACATGTCCACGTTGTAAGTGTGTGAACGTATGTGTACATGGTACGTGTGTGTGGAAATGGTGGGGATGCCGCGGCCCTGTGTCTGTGTTTGGTGAAGAGTGTGTCACGTGTGTGTTTGTATTAGTTGTGAGCAGCTGCTGAGCGCATTCACATGTGGACAAGTAATATGTCCTCATGATAATATTTACATGAGTTCTGCTCCAACTGTGAGTCAGTGGAAAGTCTCTTTGTCTTTTTCACTCCTTGCCTCATCATCATCGTCGTCCCCCCACCAAGACATGTTGTCGTTATTAGTGAATTCGTGCTCACCTGCAGATAATCTCATACAACATCACACAGGGTCATGAAATCAGGTGTTGATTGGTCGCTCACTCTATCTGGACACGCCATAGGTAGCGCTTCATTACGGTCTTCTTCTTTTCCTTTCGGCTTATCCGATTTCTCAGGGGTTGCCATAGCGAGTCAACGATTTCCATCTCACCCTGTCCTCCACATCCTCCAACCACCTCCATGTCCTCCCTCACTGCATCCATAAATCTCCTCTTTGGCCTTCCTCTTTGTCTCTTACCTGGTAGCTTCATGTCCAGCATTCCTCTCCCAATATAATCACTGTTCCTCATCTGAACATGTCCAAACCATCTCAATCTGTCTTCTCTAGCTTTTTCTCCAAACCTTCCTGTCTGTGTTGTCCCTCTAATCACCTCTTTCCTGATCCTGTCCATCCTTGTCACCTCCAAAGAGAATCTCAGCATCTTTAACTCCTTCACCTCCAGCTCTCCCTCTTGTCTTCTACCTATTTCTAGTGTCTCTAGTCCATACATCATGGCTGGTCTCACAACTGTCCTGTAAACCTTCCCCTTCACAGATCACTCCAGAGACCTTTCTCCAGTTGTTCTATCCTGCCTGTACTCTATTCTAGCGCTTCATTAGGGTAGTTACTGTAACAACAGTTACTGTGAGGCTGTAGTTGATGTGAAATATGATCTGTTTCTGTCTTTGTTTGTTTTGTGGATTTGAGGAGCTAGTGATTTGCAGTAGGTGTGTCCTAACCATAGCTCCTCACTTGACCACAGACAACGCTAATTGATTGTTTGGATTCTTTTTCATTCAAAATGAACCAGAAAGTTAAAGTGAGATAAACAAACATGATGCACTTCACGCTGCAGACAGCCATCACAACAATGGTGTACAGTGTGAAGACCAGTATAAGACCCCAAAACATGTATGTTTTTAAGAGAAAAATATATATACGTCAACTCAAGGCTTAATTTACCACCTGGCCAGCACTATTGCTATTTTAGGAAAAGTTTCATAAAGGAAAACCTAGTTAATTCCCTGGTAATTTTCCCGTTACATAGAGGTTACATAGTGAAAATACAGTTTTTACAGATAGCCTTTCCTGACCCGTCTTTGACTCTAAGAAAAAGGCTTTAAGGTAGATGAGAAACACTATTACCCAACTATCAGTCCCATGTCGCTGAAATAATATCTATTAGAAAGAAAGAGTGTCGAAGTTGTCAAAGGTCAAAATGGACGTTGAGCATAGGACAGCACGCATCATAACAATGATCCCGTGAAGTCTGACTGAGGGCTATTGGTATATACACCAGATGACACAAATGAGACTAATTACAAAGACATATTTTAAATATTTACATCTGAAATGAGCATTGTTTTGAGCAAAATTATGTCAAAACTTCATCAAGTTTTCATCAAGGCATCAACTGATGGAGCAAAAGTATCTCCTTTTAAAACCTTCAAACCTTTTTCTTCAAATTCGCTAAATACATTTTATCCTTAGTATTTTGGGTAAATGATGTTTTGAGGTAGATAGTAAATGGATATAGTCATGTAGTAAGTATTTACAGCTAAAATAATGGATTTGTATTCAAACACACACATTTTTTTGTCGTAGTGAGTTCATTAGATGATGGATGCATTGGTAGAAGAATGATCCTAGAGATGGAGCTACCAGGTAGGAGACATCGAGGAGATTGATGAAGGTGAAATCATTCCCTGTGGCAACCTCTATAAAAGGTACAAGCGAGGGCGGAGTGACTATCAGGATGACCAAAATTACACAAGTAATTCTAATAGTTGCGCCATACAGATACTAGAAATCCCTAAAATTCCGACAATCTTTGTTGTCGCCAAAAAGTTTTTTGCCTTTGAGGAGGAGAGCAGATGTTCTTTGGGTCACATCTCAGGAGGCCATCGGAGCAGGTTGAATTCTCCTCCAGAAAATCCCAGCTGTGTATTCACGTCAGATCAATTGATATTTTATCTGGTATAGTGACTGCATCTCTGCAAGAAAAGTTCTGGAAGGCTCTTCTTGCACTCATACACACACAAACACACTCACACACACTGGACAACTTGAGTTTTCCAGAACTCTGTGCATATGTGGCAGCAGCCAAAGGAATACGTGTCTGTAGTAAATTGAATGTTCTCCATGTCAATCTGCCAGAAACTCGAGAGCAAGACACATGACATCATCAACAAGGGATGGAATCTTCGTCGAGTAACATGAATGGGTATTCTTTAAAAAAAAGGGAATCTGCAAAATACTTACAATTCCTTGATTTCCCTTTACCTTGTGGGAACATGTCTAGCTTTGTTGTTGTTGTTGTTGTTAAATACAACTGAAACAATGACAACAATAGTATGGGTCAGGATTTAACACCAACAATAGCTCTGTTTGGATACCTAGCCTTATGCGACATTTTGCACTTACTGAAACCTTCATCAAAAGAAGCAGGAGTAAAAAGGTATCAGATCCACAAGGGTATTGGGAAATTTCCTATGCCTATAGCATATAGCATACCTTACCTATAGCACCTACACTCCCCACAGTTTGTATGTATTTGAGGGCAGTTGGTGGCCTAATGGTTAAGGAAGCGGACTTTGGTTCACAAGGCCCCGGTTCGAATGGGTGAAAACTTTTAGACTCATGGGCCACAATTGCTCCTTAAGTTGGACTCAGGGTCCAGGATAACAGTAGATAGATGAAGCCTTCAACTAATATAAATGACATGTTAAAGTCATACATAGGCTTAAATGGAAGGGAGGAAAGCTAACTCCTCAGTGTTAACCTGACAAATCAAACCTGGAGCTTTCTGGACCCCAGTCCGGTTTCTTAACCACTAAGGTGGGCATTGCTGGGAAAAGGAAAGCATGAGCATAAAAGAAGTATAATCGTAATACAAGGCACTTATATAATATCCTGGGCCGGATTACAAACTGACTGCATCTGGCCCTCTGGTCTTAGTTTGCACATGCCTGATCCTAACCCCTAAATCTCTACCCTAACTCTAACACATCCCTCCATCATACTCTGGATCCAGATCCCAGGGGCAGCATTCGGAGGAGTACCCAGTCTTCCCTACGACTCATCCTCAGTAGTTCCCAGGTCAGCTGGGCAACAGTCTCTACAGCGTCTCCCTCTAGATCTCCTCCGGATGGTGTCCAGTTACATTGGGGCATCCAATGTTAATGCCCAAGCCACCTCAACTTCCTCCTTTTGGTGTGAAGGAGAACCAACTACTCCAAGCTCCGAGTGACGGAGCTCCTCACCCTATCTCTAAGGGAGCTCCCTGCCACCCTTCGAAAAAAGCTAATTTCAGCCGCTTCTGTCTGTCTTCCAGATTCCAATATTGATATCAGACATTAAATATTGTATTGATCAACCCATTAAAGTGGCCTTGATGTGCTACGAGCTGAGACTCAAGTGTTAAACTTTTTTTTGTTATGTCCCTAAAAGCATGGAGAAGAGGAGAGACAAATAACATAAACCACTGCACATTTTTCAGGTTCTTCTTAGTTTCCTTTGGCCCCAGCAAAGATGAATTACTTCATCCCAACGCTCATTAAATTTAGTCAAAGGCTCACATTTAGAGTTTCAGAACTGCTAAGCACTCACGCAGCGTTATGTGCTGCTAGCACTACGAATGAAATACTTTCCAAAAGTATGGATTTCAATCATTTTCATCATCTCCCCCACAAAAAAACGCAACACAGTTTCCCTTGAAAACTTAGGGTGAAGTTTAAAGCATCCTCACGAGAAAGGAACTTTGGCAACTAACAAAAGTACTGCTTCACAATACCAGAGCTGAATTGCTTAATGGCTAAAAGGGGCCTGCAGCACAGGGTCTCTGTATGGACTGTTTGTTTATATTTCTCATCTGAAAGTCATAAAGCTCATATAAAAGACACAAAATGTCCAAAAACAGACATAAACAATCACAATGCAAAGCATAAAGACACTGTGGAGAGGTTCTTTTTTAAAGGAATGCCCCAAACAAGCAAGACAAAAGAGACCATAAAACAAATGGAAAATTGTAAAGTACCTCAAAATACCTGACACCACAAGTGAATTATAATAAGGAAGAAATTCTATAATGAGAAAGTCTTAGATAGCCACTGATTTTGAAGGGAACAAAACTATATATAATAAAAATGATAATTAAAAGAAGATATTCAATATTTTTTCTTCTGTTCTTGGTGATTTATTCATTATTTTCTGTTGGTATCTGTCGTACAGGCAACAGTTCGGCTCTGAGCTCAGCGCTCCATTTGTTTTATTTTTCCGTGCAGAAATATAATACAATCTGACCTTATCTTTAAATAGGTTCCAGTTGAAACAATCGAAATAAAAATTTTATGCACATGGGTGTAGACTGGAAACAAGTCAGTCAGCAGACCTCAGCCTCTGTCAGTAGCTTGAGAGAACCATAAGTGAGGGGTCATGTTAGAACACGTGGGTACACAGTGGCTTTCATAATTGCAGTAACAACTACAGACAGACAGCAGGGTGGAGACGGACTCGCAGGCGAGAAGGTGGAGACATGGTTAGTTAATTTTAAAAGACAACAGGCGACAACTTTAGACTTTTGTTGTTGCGTCATAATTTACTTTCCAAAACTTTCTCCTGTGTTTTATTGTGTATAGGCAGGTTTTCAAATATCCCTCCCAAAAAATCTTTTCCTGGCAGCTGAAGTATCATACTGGACTTACTAATTTGACAATGTGTGAGTATTTGACAATTTGACAACTACTGTGACAATGACGCACAGGATTATCATGTCTTGTTGGCATAATAGGCACTTTGTAGTAAATTGCAGTACTTTAAGTGTATTTTAAGTGAGAGAAGCCAAATGAATGCATATTAGTACAAACATTTCTTTTGTTTTTTTTTTTTCGAGCCAGCTACTAGAATATCATAGTCAAGGTTAAGTTAGGCAACTGGACATACCGGAATTTTTTTTGGAAAATATTTTACCTCTCATCTAAGAGGCTTCTTCAGTTCCAACTGTTAGTGGTGGAGTAACAGAAGATATATTCTCTGAGTGAGGAGAAAGGGGAGTACCTACTGTTGCGTAGAACTGGGTCACCTGAGGAGTGTGTTACCAGTAGTTGGTTGAGTATAGATGGGTTGTTACAGTCATCAAAACCCATTGTGATTGAAGCGGTTGCTGAGGGTGGAATCTTTTGGGTATTGTTAGCAAAAGGGCTTTGTATGTGGGTTTTAGGTTATGTTTCAAACCACCACCTCTGTGGAGATGGTTTTCCAGGTTGACAAACATGTTTTCTTTTACCCCTCTCTCAAACCATCTGTCTTCCCTGGCCTAAATCTTAACATCTTGGTCCTCAAAAGAGTGATGAGTGGCCTTCAAGTGTCGTCGGACGGCCAATGAATCCTGACCTGAGGAGTAAGCCCTTCTCTGCTGGTTCATGCACCTGGGTAGCTGCTGCTTGGTCTCCCCAATGTAGAGGTCCGCACACTACACTGAATGGCATGAACCATGTTGTCTAGTTTGTGTCTTGGAATCCTGTCTTGGGGTGAACCAGTTTCTGTCTCGGGTTTCTGTTGCCTGGTTTGAAATGTATGCGGATCTGGTGCTAATCAAAGATCCATCTGAGTTCGTCTGAGACCCCTGCGATGTCAGGAATGTCTTTGTTCTAAACATCTACCCATCTTCATCTACCTAGCTGGGATTGGGTTATGGAGGCAACAGTTGAAGCAGGCATATCCAGACTTCCCTCCCTTGGGGGAAACCCCAGGTGTTCCTAGGCCAGTCAAGTAGCAATTGCTTTCCAGTATGTCCGGCATCCTTCTCTGGGACTTGAGCACCTCCCGAGGAAGGCATCCAGGGGTCATATGATGTAAGTTTCCTTGCCACTTCAACTGACTCCTCTCAATGTGAAGGAGCAGCAGCTCTAATCCAAACTCCTCCCTGAGGACAGAGTACCCCATCCCCATGTCTGTAAGGCAGCCTCCCACCACCCTACGTAGAAACCCCATTTCGGCCACTTGTATCCTGGATGAGTTGCTTACAGTCATGACCCAAAGCTCATGGGGGTCTTTGTGCGAACTATCTGAACGAATTGTCATTTTCTACTAGTATATTTTGCACCATTACAGGTTTTCATGTTAACACAATACGGGTTTCCCTGTAAATCTCTAGTGAACAGAATAAACAGCACCTACAAAGCTAGTGTTATTATTGAAAGACATAAATATATGAAAAATCACAAATTTTTCTCAAACCTCCATTCTGGCTAATAGGATCTAAAAACATATCAGTGTGTACAATAAATCCATGACTTACAAAAATGTGAACAGAATCAAACCCCATTGGTTCTGTTTTACATCTTCTGGGATAAATGCATTACTTTCACCAATAAATAAGACTTTCATTAGTGGTTTCGAGCAGAAACTGTACAAATACACACAAATACCCGTGGTAATTTTAAAGGAAGCATAGAGTAATGCTAACAGCAATAACTCAACTGTGAAATAATAACTGGCTGCTTATCCTCGCGCTCAGTAACCAACTCCTTTAAAGGAGCAGATGTTCTGCATTTCTTGCATAGCTCAGCTGCATTTCATGATGAAGCTCCTATAAAACCGGGTTGCAGAAAGGTCTGCGAAGAACAAGATAGCATGAATAATTTATTTATATAATCATTTTAATAACTTAGTATGTTGTTAGCAAATGAAAATCAGGTATGATCTTTTGGACACCGACCAGCATCAGGGCAAGTCTGAGTAAATATTAAAAGATTTAATCTTAAGGAATAAATGTCCTGATTTTCTTCTTGCCAACATGTTCAACCTTATTATGCATGTATGCAGATGACACAAGGCTATACATGAAGGCGTCACCTGCACGTATAGCATGTTCTTGCATAGAGTGAATGTGCATAAATTCTTGGCCCGCCTCTGTACGCAGGAGGAAATATTTGCCTGCAAACTGATGTGAAGTATTGAATAAAGATAAGCGGCAGCTGGTACCATGAGCAGACAGGTCAGAGTGACTCATTAACCACAAGTGTGGTTTTCCTCTTCAGTCCCAGACATTGGTGTGTCATCCCATGTAAGCACTGTGTACTCCAGACTTTAGAAAAATAATTAGTCCTAATACTTGTTGGTTGTGTAAACTGTTGATTTGTTTATGAACTCATTGCAAATAATTATTTTACCAACCCATGTCACTGGATTATATTAGAAAACTTAGGGATTGTGTTCACTGTCCACTAAAAATAACAATTTTTTTAAAATTCCAGTCTGAGTAGGACTGATTGAAGAGTTTTTGAAGGACATTAACACTAATTGTCCCAGGTTACCCAATCACTGAACTCCATTGAATTCCCAATGGATCTCAGTAATCATGGAGGCCTTTCCTTTGGCGCCTGTTCCCAGATGTAAAAAACAAATCTCTCTCTTAAAAACTCTTGCTGCCTTCAACAGAACCAAGCTTCTTTTTTCTTTGTGTCCAATCATCATTTTACCACGTCCTTCCACTAGATGACAAAAATGAGCCAGGTCTCCAGCAGTGCCTTGAGTTGCAGAACTGCATTTCGTAAAATCTTCCACTGCTCCGGAGTTTGCTTTTGATACAGCAGTGGGATGTTATCAGACCCGTTTCTGTTTTAAAGATGATTCAGAGTTTTCCAGAATGTTCCGGTTTGGTCTTGACCTCGGTCTGGGAATCTATTTGGAATGATCTCCGTGTCTATCCATTGGGGCTGTCTGGATGCATAAGCTTTTCCACTGTTTGGTCTCTTTGATGACTCTTAGATCATCTTGGCTGGGTGCAGAACATACTACACTCGTCAGTACAGGTCCAGCTCCTGTTCACAAAGAAGGTTCTGCAAACATCCCGACTGATCTGTCATACACATCTGATTTTAAACAGGTCATGATGTTGACTGGGTCTGAGATGATGCAGTGGTGCTTTTTTATTTTTTGTATTGCACTCAGTAAGGCTATGTTTCCTTAAGATTGGGTCACAACCCCTTAGGTGGGTGGCAAGAGATTGTTTTGGGGGGTCTCCTTGCATCATTTTACTGTTTTTCATCGTTTAAAACTTTAGCAATACTCATTGTTTCGCTATCAATCTGTAAACAATAGAATATTCTCATTAATGTTGAATAATGGCCAATGATTTACGAATAATATCTATTGACTTTAGTTGCCTTTTTATGGGTCCCCACAAAAAGGAGTTTGGGAAACAGTGTCCTAAATTATTTTGATTTGATTTAGGAAATATTCCCCCAAAATCCCGAGAGTCCAATCCATTAATTCCATTTTCTGGAAAGCTTTTATGCATCCTGACACAAAGGTTTCTATTGGTTCCGCCCAAAAGGTTTTAGGAAGTACTGCCCCCAGAGAGAAAAAAACTTTCATCCCACCCTACTACTCTCACCCCACGAATTGCAATACTATTAAAACCCTAATAATATCTAAATTCTTATATGTATAAATCACTGTGTGAGTTGCTGCCACCTAGAGACTACAGGCTTGTTTGAACTATCCCTTTACTGTGCCTTACATTGTGACTTGAATTTTCCAGAGATGAAATCCACTACATCAGTGTTCCCCTTTTGTTGCGCCACGGACCAGTTAAACGTCTCGTACTATTTCCACAGACCGTTGGTTAAGTTGTGGCAGATAAAGACGCCTTCATGAATCAAATTTCCGATGTAAAGTATTTTCCTACCTATAAAATCTTCCTACCTGGATTAACTGTGCATGGGCTCAACAAGGATTTCTCAAGTGCACACAACCTATAATTTTCTCCTACCAGACTGGTATACAAGGTTAGAATCTTGTATCAATGGCGCTTCACTTTGAGTTTATTGTTGTCTTCACTGAGAAAATATTTCCCAATCAAATATAGTTGCCTTATTGATAATGGAACCCTCCTTTCTATTGTTAAGTTATTTTGTTGATAAGGGTATGGAAGTGTAAGTAATAGCAAAAAGGAATTTCTCTGCGGCCCGACACTAATTTACCCACGGACCGGTTTGGGACCACTGTTCTACATCATGCTTCATTCATTTATCCAGTATAAGAAAGAGAAGCCCCAGGGTTCAATTCCTGCCACTTCCTTAGTCACGAAAATCCACAGTCACAATGATCAGTAATTCACAAGAGACTTAACACAGCACAATGTTCTACTCCTTTTCTTCAAGGACTCCCATTGGCATTACAGTGTCTATAAAGGATGCCTGACTCATCCTGTCTTTGCTAAATCGAGAATCCCTATGAATGTCTTGTGTTTCCCTTTTTGCCTGTAGTGCACTCGTCTCTTTGGCAGGACTCTTTACTTGTGCCAGCAAACCAAATAGAAAACAAAAGTGTAAGTCTGTTCAATGAGAAGCTGTTTTCACAATACACACTTCCTTTGTTACTCCCAGAGTCTTAAACCACAGTTAAGTCTTTTGGTTTATCTATTTTTTTTTCTTCTTTTCAAATTTCCTGTGTCTGGCTTTCTCCAAACTTGTCATGAAAGTAAAGAGAGAATTATCTCCGTCCTGTAATTCACATGCATCACGACACATGGGGAGTGATGGCTTGACATAAGGTCTGCGAAGAATTATTGGGTGTTTGGGAAATGTTTGAAAAGACTTAGAGTGCAGGCTTGAATAGAGTGTAATTTAGCTTGAACAAAGTTTACAAGTTCCTGACAAATACAATACTTTTTATTTACATGAAAACCGTCGGAGGGAAAGATGTGAGCGGCTGCTGTGAATCTTTCTTTACAATCTTGGCTAGAACTTAAATGAACGAGTCTAGACTTTGTGAATACACAGAGAAAAACGACAATAGCCTAAGCGGCAAATTACGCGGAAAACCAACAGGAAAATATACCGATACCATTACATGTATGTTTCGGCAACATTAATGTCGCTTTTAAGCCTTCACAAAACAGTGTAGAATCTCAGAATTCATTGGTTTGACGCCCACGTTTAGTTTTTGGCTCAATACCCCTGTGCATTTGAAGAACTCATAAATGACGTGTCACCAGGGATTTGAACAGGAAGTTCACGTTGGCAACAGAGCCAAAATGTTGCTGCGAAAAAGTTGTTACATCCTGGACTCCTTTCAATAACAAAGGTTATTTCTCTTCAAGGTTCTTTTATTTGTCTCCAGTTGACACCAGATAAAGGAACGAGGAGAAGAGTCCTCTTCAGAGTCAGCGTTAGCATCAGATGTGTCTGTATTATTAGTTAGATGTAATTTCCGGAAACTGCCTTTTCCTCGGATTAGATTTGAATGCTTTGAAGACAATTCGTGTGGCTGGCAGCCAATGGAAACAAAAGTCTCGAGCATGATATGATCGTGGACAGATCACAGAGAAATTATTTGGTGAGGAAGTAAATGTTTTCTGCATGGATAGTTTCACAGAGAGAGAGAGAGAGAGAGCTGGAGCCTGTCCAGCAGTAATCAGTCGAGGCTGGGAGTACAGTGCAGTTCAGCAGTCCATCACACTCACCGGCTAACAACCAGTCACATTTATATTCACATAGAACCATCGGAGTTAACAGTAATCTGTGGTGAAGAAGCAGCGGGAAAGTCTCCAAACTGGGGATTGAGCTGATCTCCTTTCAGTAAGGCAGAAACAGTAACCACTCTACCATGGTGCTTCATGGTAACAAAGACAAAGAAAATCTGTGGATGGTGATTTAACGTTGTTCTCTTTAGCTTTGTTCCCACCATGTTTTCTGGTCTGTGTTCTCACCCTTAGATTGTCTTGGTTTATACATAAGATTAACAGGAAACACAGGGATTGAGTTTGATCTACTCCTTCAAACTAGTTTGTTTGTATTTGGATTCTAACCTAGTTGAACGTCAACAAAGTTGATTATGATGCTTGTATCATGCGAGTACCATCAGGTGAAAAACACAGATAAATGGCAGAGTTACCTCTTGTCTCTTGAACTAAGAAACATATAGTACATAAAGAAGACAATTCTTCAGTCTGGATCTACCAGTTTCTGGCACACACAGGAAGGCTCTCAATATCGATCAGTATGATTTGAGTGTCAGTCATGGAGACTGCCTCTGCAACATGGCCGAAGCTACGGAGGAAGAATGCTGAATAAAAGGAACTATTAGATCCTAACATTATTCAGAAGATTTTCAATGCTTGTCAACAGTTAAGCCTCATGAAGGAAAACCAAGAACTTTTTATGGCATGGAAAAAATGTTGTTGTGTTCACTGACCTCTGTGTCTTCACTCATTCTTGTAAAGAATAACGCCTTTGTCAAGCGTGAGAGACATGAAACCTTATTCCCACTAAAGAATAACTCTGATAATTATCCCCGGGCTAGAGTGGTGGCCCAGCGGATAAGGAAACACTAGGGTATGCAAGGCTTCAGGTTCCAGTCCATTGCAAGGTTGCCACTGAGGTAAGGTTAGGTCAGGCATGGGCAAACGTTCTGACTTGCGGGCCACATTTGGTCCTAAAATTGGACACGGGGACGAGTCCAGATCAGAAAGATGGATTTGCGCTAAAACTAAAAAAGATAAATGGTACGTAAAAGTCATGTATAAAACCTAAAATCTTGCATTTCTAATACCCTTTATGAAGTCATCTACTGGGGAAACAAAAAAGTATAATGATAATATAAGTCATTATTTAATTTGGACAAGGTTGGTGAACCACATTAAAAAGCTTAACGGGCCACATCCAGCCCCCGGGCCTTAGTTTGCCCATTTCTGGGTTAAGTGTTAGGCACCGTCCTTTCCACAAAACCTCCAGCGGGCTTACTCTGAAAGGCTAGTAACAAGGGCATAGACCAGTATTTAGGTCCATGATTGCCATCCAGAAATGTTGTATTTCTATAAAATGTTAAGACAGATCAAGACCATGTTGTATTATTAATAACATCTGTATTTTAATTGAAATCTTAAACCTTTGAACCCACCAAGAACTTGTTTATACAAAACCAAAACCCCACCTGGGTGACAAAGGCTCAGAGCACAACAGAAAACACAGCCACATCTTGTATATATTTAAGCCTGTCTGACTTTAAAGCGACGACTAAACATGTTCAGACTCTTCCCTCACACTGTCAGATGTGTCCGCAGTCACAGTCCTGTTTGTTTACTGCGTTAGAGGCATCTTTTACTGGGCAGTTAATGGAAGTCTGCCCCCACTGTTGGGGCTGCCATGTGACACGTTGTAAAACGCAGCTGTCTGAAACAAGTCAAATGTTTTTATTTTCTTCGTCTTTCTTTTCCTTTTCATATAAGTTCTTGTATTTTTGTCACCTTCACTGAGCTGCTTTTCCCACAGTTTTCCATAGCAATAAAAGAAACAATCAATGCTTTGAGTCCTTTCATTATGTATGTATATACTGTATGTATGATGTGCTCAACGGGCTGAGCTGCAATGTTTTTGTAGAACAAATGTCCAGACCTTGACACTGGTCTCTAGGTGTTTAAGCTGTGCTTAAGATTTAATGCCTCGTCTTTTGTTACACTGAGACTGTTGTGACATGACAATCTATGCTGACATACAGTAGTTGGTGAAACAGGGCAAATGTCTTTAAAAGCAGCGAATTATACCTCTATATCCCCATTTGTGACAATCGTGCCAAAGTCAACTAAATATATTTATAGGAAATTAAAAAAAGCCTTTGTTTACGCATGTACGCAGATACATTCATCAAGGACCAAATATTAAGGATTTGCCCAGGGTTTCATCTATATACAGTCATAGAAAAAATTATTAGACCACTCTTTCTTTAATTTCCTGTCCATTTAAAAGTCTGCTTCCATTTACTCTACATTAATCTGGACAAATATGATAGCAACAAAATAATAAAGTTTAATTTCAGAGCTGATTTCTGGCCATTTTGCATGGTTTTATTGACAGTGAAAAAAATCACTTCCGTTCCTACATCACTAGCAATAACATTGTACTGACAAATA
>JAFBJS010057579.1:241630-273405 GCA_016785265.1 Paraplagusia blochii
TTCCCCCAGGTGATAAACCTTTAGTGGAACAAGGCATTAAGATGAACAAGGAATTGAAGAAAACAGCAGAGTGGTCTAATCTTTTTCCATGTGCAACAACCCACTTCAACCCTACCCTTGTGCAATAGCCACACATGTTACTTGAACTGCTTACTATGTATCCTTTTTATATACACATGTTCATGTTATAAATATATGTATATATATGTACATCTATATATTTTAAACCTAGCTCTATGCCACTTGTTCTGTGGTTCTTTTTTTTACTATATTTGCACTGTGACTCTATGTCTTGGTGGATACAATTCCTGCTTGGAATGGCTACAATTTCGTTTTACTGCTGGCACAATGACAGTAAAGGCATTCTGTATTTTTGCTAAAAAACTCTTGATGTGGCCTTCACTTTGGCCCAGAGGTAATGTCCGTGTCATTGGTGTTTAATTCCAGGCTTCACCTCCTGGAAAAGTTCGAGCACCAGTTAGGGCGGTTGACTTCCAGTGCGCTCACCACCTGCAGGAAGGAACGGTGCAGTGCACTGGCAGCTGCCCTCTTGACCTGGTAACACAGGTGGTAATGGATGGATGGTGTAATGGATTTCTTGGTGGAAGCTTTATGGAAGAGTTTTAATTCCCCCAAAGAACCTTGAGCTTAAAAACAGATCATCTCAATGGTATCTCACATGTGATGGTGAGGGTTTTAACTTCAAGTTATACACCTAGTATTAATCAGAGTCGCCTCTGTAGCTCAGTTAAGTTGCCGACCGACAAACAGTCTCAAAACAAATGTAACATTGATTGTCCTGGCTTGTGTACTGATTAATACTGTTGAAGATCACCAAACTTCACCAAACGTTTGAATCCAACTCTCCACAGCATTGGTATCAAATTCATGATATTGGGGCCCACATGAACAATACAGTTCCCAGGTAGGACCAGCTATAAATGGTTCTACAGATGCAACTACTTCAAAACATGTGAAACATGTATGTGTATAAGTAACAAATATTGTAAATTTTAATTGATAAGGTTAATGATAGTTTAATAAGGTTTAATTGATAAGGCTGCAAAGATATTGTAAAATGTTTTGTAATCTCATTTAGCCACCACACAAAATTACTTGACAGGCTGGATTTGGACCTCGGACCTTGAGTTTGACACAAAGTTTATGGGTTCTACAACTCTCCACAACTGCCACCCAAATGGCACCATACTTTGAGCCTACGTGTTGCTGGGTTGGGACAGTGCTATGCCTAGAGCACCTCAGTCTCAACCTGGCAGCTGGTTAATAATTAATATTACATATATTTTAACACTACTTCACGTAGCTTCTTCAAACGTATAGATAAGTCACGAAACCAAAAGCATCTTCACGTTGGAAATTGTCCTTCTGTTCTAGCAATGTACAAAAAACGATCTATCCTAGTTAAGGATGTTAAAATATTGTTATGTATAATCCAGATACAGCTATAATATTATATAATATATAATTTATTACTATGTACTTGCTCTGTCAAAATGATCATGTCAATTCCTATATATCCAGTACGTATGCATAAATATACAAAAATACATATAGAAAGATGCATAGAATAAATATTGAGTTAAAAAGCAAGCCTTTATGTCTAATGCTATTTAATGGTGCCATGAAATATTTATATTTAACCTGTACACTGTTGTATTTGTATCTTTAAATTAAGTCATGAATTATGGTACTATCGTACATTTTTGATTAAAATATATCACTTATTTTGATAAGAGAACTCCTCAATGTTTAGGTCTTGGTTCAAGGAGAAACATTGAATATTATAATAGTGTGCTACATTAGTGAAATTTCTATATTAGCCTTATATAAAAACGTGAATCGTCTGCATACATGTTCATGTCTGGAAGCTCAGCATACCTTTAACGTTAGCCCCACTTTTTTCCTAGCAGCGCCCCCTGTCATTAACAACTTTAACATGTTCAGGGGGGATTCCGATGCTGTTGAGACTTCTTCATTCCTCTCAATGTTCTTTTTTTTCCCAACTTCTCCAGTCTCTTCAGCTCAAATAGCGGACTTCTAAACCACTCACACAGATGTAGGCGTCAAACTTTCTCCCAAACTTTTCCTCCCAGCCTCGACCAATGACGTGGCCGCCTCAAACGCAAGGCTACCTCTGATTTGCCCGAGTCTCCCGTTCGCGGTGTGAGTGACAGCCCGAAGGGGGGGAGAAACTTTTACATACGCGTTGCCCGGTTGGACTTGAAGGGGCTCTACGTGAGGAGTGAAGGAGGGGGCTGCACTTCTGATTCCAGGAGCAGGACAGTGCAGAGGAGCAGAGAGGAGAGGAGCAGTTACGGGAGAGACGGTGGCACCATCCGTCAACCAGCTGGAGGATCCCTACACTAACAAACCCCTTATGGCTGCTTGAGAATCAACGACACACTCCCCTCTCCCCCTTTTTTCTCTCTTTCTCTGGGACTTTTTCTCGGCTTTTAGTGTTGCCCAAAAACTTTAGCACGTCCATAATTGTTGAACAGAAGTGAAGCCACTTGCCGTGGACCTCAGTGGCGGTCATGGATACCCATATAAGATGGAAAGTTAAACGGAGGTTAAGGGACGCCCAGATCACTTTGGCGGTCATTTTGCTTTTTGTCACATCGCAAGCGAGTTCAGGTAAGATGCAGTCGTGGGATGTGTGGATGCAGCAGCCAACTGGGCTCAAAAACTTTGGTTATTCCCCTTAGTTATTTATATATTTTCTCCTGGGACGTTTTGGTTTAAAAAAAAAAAATAACCCGAAGAATCCCACAAATATACAATTAATCACAAACTCTGTATCTAAACTGGACTTAGTTAGGCTACATTAGCAAAGAAAAACTAGAACAGGGGTGTACCAACTTTTTTGGCATGGAGGAAACCTTTACAACAACTAGAGGATAGTGATCTACCTACTTTGATAATATTGGCAATACATTTATGTAAATATACTTTATATAAATACCTGATAGGTTGATTAAATGTATGCAGCTGTATGCCCCCAACTTTATCACAACGTATTTAGTCCTAAATATATGTATAGATATATTGGATTTTCATTTTTGTTGCTCATGATCAACTAGCCCTCACTTTGCGATCTATTGGTAGATTCCAATCTACCTATTGGGGGCCTCCGATCTAGATCAAACTACATAGTTTGATCTAGATCAAGAAATCAGACTTAGGCCTCAAACAACCTATTTTTAGTCAAAGACTTTCATAGGCAAATTTTACTGGCATCAAATGCAGTAAAATATATGGTGAAGACCCTCAAAGTGCACATGAAAATGTGTTTTCCAGATGTTTCTTCAACACGAAAAACCCATTCTGTTTTGCAGTTTTCAGACTTATTACTGTGCGGTGTGAGTAATTTTACTGTGGTGCAGTTTGAAGAAAGTTTAAGGGTGCTCTCAAAAGTTTTTTTTTTTTTTTACCATTTTTTTGACTGATGAGAGGGATGAGCAAAATTTTTCATAGGAGGGAGGGAGGGAGGGACTGGAGCCTGTCTGAAGTGGTAGGGTGGAGCTGCCTCAGGGACTCTGACACCGGGATCAGGACACAGGCTTGGTTTTTCTTAAAGTACTGGGTCCAGCGAAGACATTAAAAAGGACAAAAGTTTGTCCAACTTTAACCCAATGCAACTCTGTTTTTCCCTTGTAAATCAGAACTGACTTTTTCAAATCTAGTTCTGATAAGATAGTGTTGCCTTGACACTCTTGTGGGGCTGTTCTGGGTCAATCACTGCTGTGGTTGTGGGTCTGGGGTCTGGCCTGCGTGTATTATTAGCACCTTTACAGTCTGGCTTAGTTGGTGGTCTTCCCTGTGCTCAATTCTCTGACACAGGACTTTGAGATAAACAGGTGGCTTCCCCCGTCTCTTCACAGACAGTTGTCCTAATGGTAAGACCAGGGTGATTGCAGCCTGAGAGTTCAAACCGTATGCTCAATAAGGACACATTTCTATTTTTTTCCGTAGCTAAAACACTGGTTTGAGCTGGAAGTGAACACAACAATAGTCTCCATGTCGGGTAATGACTGGATCTGGATTTGTGTTGCTTTAAATGACAGAGGAGGTGGACTGTGGAAATTTAGTGACTTTAGATGGAGCATGGGAATCATTTGGATTCATCTGCTCTTAAAACTGACACAGAGCACCCAGAGTCTTATAAATAGTTCCGAAGACTACTGGAAAATTGAAACACGCTGACGACTAAATTATAGAATAAGCCGTCTACTGTAAATGCCAGGTTTTATGTGCGGAAATGTATATATATCATCACATCACAGTTGGACGTCTTACTGTATGTGTCACGTCAATGAAGCTGCAGCTTAAAGTGTTTCATACTGCATACTTTAGAGAACATGTGTCAAACTCGTGGCCCGGGGGCCAGATGAATCCCACCAAGTCATTTTGTTTGGCCTGCAAGAGATTGGAAAGCATTCAGTCAAGTTCATACAGTGGAATTTCTTCACCTGAGAAATTGAGAAAAAGTTTTTATTGCATAGCAGTGATTGATATTTGTAGCTCAAATGCTAATCAATCTCAGTAGTTAGAGCTGTACCAGTGGCCCCCAACCAATTTTGTTCGAAGGACTGGTCAGCTAGGTTCACCAGGTACAATAGACTGACTGCAGGGTATATGTTTTAGACCCTGTACTGTTTGTATCATGGTTTAAATGGCCTGGTACATCCAAAAAGTAAAAAGATATCACTGGATATTCTTTAAATTAAAAGTAAATTAGTAAAAAATTAACTGCTCTTTATTTCTCTGTATCCCACTGCGACCCAATATCAAATGACCTACATACGGGTAGTGGTCCACAGACCTGCACAGTCTAGTGTACAACCCGCCCTCCAAAGGAACTGTATTGCTTCCAGTGTTAGAAATGGGTTCGACACCTCTGCTTCAGAGGACATCCCAGTGCGGCTTATACTGCAGTGCAGCTTGTAGTATAATGGAAAGAATCAGTAGCTAACTGCTGTGTACTGCAAACACATTACAGTACATTCCAAAAGATTCATTGGTTAACATAAATTGGCATTTCGTACGAAAAGTACATTAAAAGGTTAACTTGACCCTAATGTATCTGATATAGTGAGGCTAGTTGTCTTGCTAAAGACAAAGCTAAAACAAGCTACTATTTGTCCAAGAAAGAATTTGTTCAAATTGTGCCATTTAAGCTGAAGAATATATATGGCCTGTCATTACATCGCAGCTCAGGCTAGGCTTCAAGTAGCATTTTTGCATTAGCATTTTTGCATTAGCATCTTAAAACATAATGGCGGTTGAAATATTTTTGGATTTGCTTTATATGTAATATTGTATAAATGTATTATGGACAGCCAATGTTTGGAAATGTTGGATTTTTAGTGGATATTAGCGGAACCGTCACATAGAATAGAGAGCCCCTGGTGGCTGTTACTGGTAATTCGCCTTTAACTGTTTTCTTTTTGCATTGCATATAAAAATAAATCTGTGTCATAGTGAAGTCCAACGCTTTGAACATACTTGATGGTTTCACTGGGCTGGTTGTTGTGAAGGATTCAATTGATGTATTCAATAATTGAAAACAGTTGGCCATTGATGTTACTTTGCATTTATTGTTATAAGATATTTACCTTAATTGTAGCAGCTGCGAGATTGAGCACGTTTGAATGTCAACAACATCTGTTTTGCGCACATTAACGGACGACTGGTCCGTTTCTAGTGCACAGTAAAGTGAGGTCAAAGAGGATGAGAACAATGAACGTCAGCCTTTCAACTTATTAAAGAGACAGAGTGAAGTCAAAGACCATAGCTTTAAAGTGAGGTCATCATATTTTGGCATTAATGAGGAAGCGCCGGCTTTAAACTCAAGTGTAAAAGGGCTAATAACTCCAGGCCCTAAGCTGCTGAGGCTAAGAATGAAAAGAGGTGTCAGAGGTTGGAGGTGAAGGCCAGGACTTTTTGGACTACGGCTGCTGTCGGGTTTACAGTTTCGCAGCCTGGGGAAACAAATTCTTGCTGTTGCTGCTGCTGCTGCTCGTGTCAATAAATTCTCACGTTGAGTGACTTCTTTTGTCTGTTCTGTCTGGGCTTCACACCTTTTGAAATTCACTTATTTATTTTATTACTTTTTTTTTCAATCAGCTCATGGATGTTTGTCACCATGTCCTAGTGTAAGGCATAGATGAATGGAATCCTATAGTCCATCTTCCAACCCCCTAGGCCAAGCATGGGCAAACTAAGGCCCGGGGCCCGGATGTGGCCCGTTGTGCTTTTGAATGCAGCCCTACAACCTCGTCCAAATAAAAAAAATGTTTTTATATTATCTTCAAATTCTTGCCTTTTCCTTGCAGTAATGCGTGTACCCAGTAGATGGCGTCATAAAGAGTAATAAAAATGATGTATTTTAGGTTTAATATATGACTTTTTCATGCCATTTATCTTAGTTCAAACAAACAATACATTTTTCTGCTCTGGACTTGTCCCAGCGTCCAATTTTGGGCCCAATTGTGGCCCGCGAGTCAAGAAGTTTGCCCACATCTAACCTAAGCGACCACTTTTTTTGTCCTTTTTCTTGTGAGCTACTTTTCATATGACCATAGTAATCTACCTAAATTAAAAACTCTAAATGTATCTACCTAGACTCGATACCTATATGATTCTCATTTTAGCCCATTGATTAGCATGTTATAATACAATTACTATTTTTTTTATGTTTATGTTTTATGCTCAGGATCTACCAACACTCCTTTGGAGATCTACTGGTAGATCCCGCCCTAGGCGTAGAGGTTTTTATATGTCTGACTAAACCCATTTAAATGTAACATAATGCTTTGACCTCCCAGTGTGGGACCTCGGTTGTTATGTAGATTTATGATCAGCGAATCTGCCATGCACCAAATCTGTCTTCTTCTCCAAAAGGTTTCCTTTATGATCCTGCTGACTGGATCCTCTCATGGTTTCTCCAGTCAATAGACTCTTTTCATGGGTTTTAGAAAGTCTGCTTTGACTTATTTCTCTGCGGTTTGTTATTATTAATCAATCAAAGTTCTGTGCCATGCCGTGGTCCATTACAAATATTCACAGAGTTCCAGAACCTACTGTAGTCATCAAAAACGCTGCGAAAACATTCTTTGAATGCCTTGAGCAAATGAAAACAAGCCAGGTTTGTAGTCAAAGTGGCAACAAAAGACTATGGAGCGTGCCCCAGAGTTAAGGTATCATAAAAATAATATTCTAATTATAGGCCCCTGTTATTTGTCTCGTCTTAATGTACATTTTAATAGAACAAACAGACAGAGTCCTCCCCTTTTTCACTGATCGCCTTTACATCTGGATCCGATAAGTTCCACTGTGCTGTCTGCTAAGCCCTCTAAAAGCACCAGAAAAAATGTCTTCCAGATGTTTTTTTTTCCCATTCTTGGTGAAATGGTGGACCAAGAAAAAAGGACTTTTGCATTTTTGTAAAGAAAATACACCGTTGTGAACCCATTTTAGAGGAAATTCCTAATATAACAAATCTGCAAGTCTATCGCTGTGGTTGTACCTCCTGCCAGGTTTACTTGGCACACACATTTTCAGGGCCTTCAAAAGGTTCTTTTTGTTTATAGTGAGTCAATTTTATGACAAGGTTAAAGGTTGGATGCACCTGGTCCACAGCTGTTTTCTATATCCAGATTATTTTTTTCACAGAGAATTAATGAGGTAGTTTGTTTTACCTTTTTTTCTTGCGCTGTATAAAATTTCTTCATGAAGCCAATTATAAGCTTGTAGAAATGACATAACTTCCTCAAAACCCTGTGTGAAACTCACAGCTGGTCACAGGGAGGATGCTTTGCTTTATTTGTTCCTGTTATTACTATTTAGCAAACCTGGAAAAACAACACCAATTATACCCCTGTTGATTATCCAGGTGCATTTTTTTCAGTCAGTCAGCAGACTTGCTTTTGAACAGTGTCACTTTAATCACTTTTTTAGTGGAAGCCCTGAGGTTAGATCTACTGTAAAAATTCTCCCGGATAAGTGGAGACCTGAAAAATAAAGGGTGTTTGTCTGCACGTCTACCGCCATCGCTCAGAGGCAGGAATCTGAGCCTGCTGGACTGTGCAGAGAAGCGTTGACCCTGCAATTGCATGTGTCACTTCAGCCTGTAAATGCAGTCTTTGTGGAAAAAAGACTCTGTAAATCAGCTCTAATGTCTGATATCAACATGGGAGATAAATCAAAATATGCAGGACAAGGTTTTGACCCCACACTGGAGTTAAGGGGGTTCTTTGTATGCGTTACCAAGGGTGTATTATTTGCCGTATCCTGGGCGGGCGATATTATCTATCCAGACTCATTACGGATCAAATAATTGTTTTGTACTGCAGAATGTACTCAGTTCCTACAGTACAAGACAGTAAACCTGGCTTTAAGCTAAGTTGGAGACAAAAAAACAGTAGCTTTGCCCTTTTTTTCCCCCTAATGTCACCTCGGAAAGATGACTTCACGTGCCGATGGTGACACATCGATGATGTAAAAGTTGGATTAGCTACCTCCTGACTTTCTTCTCACCCCTGCAGCTGATATTTTAACACTAAGCTTTGTGCTGCATAAAGGGCAGCAAAGACTGAAAAGTTAAATATGGTTCTGGCTACAGAGCAGAGTATTCACTTCAGCTGGGAAACAGTGCTTTTCTCTGTGATGGGCTATTATAATCATTGAGCATGGAAAGCAATGTATGACTCATCCTTTCCAACCCCATTCCCCCTTCCCCAGCCTGAGCTCAGCCACAGCCTGGGCACTAGAAATACTGGATGTAAGCACTTTTCGATTTAAGGGGGCAATACAATGGTTTTTGGTTAAAAAAAAAAAAAAACTTTATTAGACTCTAATGTGTGCTATGTTTTGCGTTTCTGCTGTGTCAGCAATTACGTTTTAATAAACATTAATTAAGGTTTTTACGAAGACTACGGTCTCAGACCACACGGGTGAAGAAGAAAAGGTTATTGGCAGTTGTGAGGAAGCCACATCAAACATGATTAACCAGGGATAGAGTGTTAGCAGCTGATTCAACTCAGGTTAAATGGACTCGACCAGGTTACATCTGCAGCGACTTAAGTTTTAATCTTTCTCAAGTGATGAATTGATGCTTAACTTGGCTTTCGTAGAAGAGAACTATTTAGCAGAACATGGAACAGCAACGTTTGCCACATCAGGCTACTCCAGCAGCCTGTGTTTTTACCAAAACAAGAACATTCTTTCCTGTTGCCTGCTGATCTTGCTTCTCTTGTTAAAATTGATATAAATATCCGCACTGTTGTGGAAGAAACAGAATCAGGGCAGAAAAAAGGAGTATAAATCCTGGCTTCTTCTCTAACTGTTTTAGATTTTTTATTGCGCTGGAATTGATCGAGTTGTTTCGGAACTTGTGTTTGCCTCCATTCTTTTTGGAAAGGGGTTTATATTGGAGATTATTCGTTTTATTAAGTTTCTTCATGCTGGAAAATATTTACTTTTCCTAGTAAACGATGATGAAGCTGGTGTTGATAAAGACATACTGGACTGTACAATGGTTTACAGAAAGCATGGGCAAACTAAGGCCCGGGGACCAAATTTGGCACGTTGAGCTTTTTAATGCGGCCCACCAACCTTATCCCAATTAAATAATTTAACTAAACTATCAATATATTTCTGCCTTTTCCCTGTAATGATGCGTTTCCCCAGTAGATGACGCCATAAAGGGTATTAGAAATGTAGGATTTTAGATCTTATACATGATTTTTATCTTAGTTCAAACAAAAGATCCATCTTTCTGCTCTGAACTCGGCCCCCGTGTTCAATTTTTAGGACCGATTGTGGCCCGCGTGTCAAAAAAATTTGCCCACTCCTGGTTTAGAGTCATGTCTGTTTAAAGCTTGGTGTTCAGCACAGAAAGGCAACAATCAGATTTTTTTTCGTGTCACTTTGAGAATATGTATACTGATAATAGTAGGTTTCTGTGAGTCCCATTAAGGCAGATGGCTTTTGAAAAGTTAGTATCGCAGGGTAGTCTTTTACCATCATTATCTCAGCAGTCAGACATCAAAGCTGCGTCTGCTGTGGGACAGACAGGACGGTGAAGAGGAAAAGATTAAAAAGGGGCAAAGGGGAATAACAGTATGGTTACGAAAAAAAAAAGTCATTGGTAAGACAAACGAGGAAGAGAAGAACGGAGACGAGAATTTCTACTACATTTCTGTCGCATATGCCATCCTAGGTGTACCGTGGCTGTACTCTTGACTCAGTTTTTCCATCCCCGTCTGTGGCGTCCGGCAGACAGCGATTTATCTCTGCTGCTTTGAGCTGCAGTGGGTAGACGGTGAAGTAAACCATCTGGTATTCACTCTGTTAAAGCAATAAGAGTTTAACTTGAGCACGCCACTGAATTCACAGAGGAGAATTTGTGGTCAGACTCAGGCTCTGTTCTCTGGATCCACTTCAGTGCTGAATATTTCTAATGTTCTATAAGAAATGTCGAAAAATGAACGTCTGCCTGTAGTTTTTTTTTTTTGTTTTTTTTTGCCCTTTCCTGTTATTTCTGCGATTGGAAGCAGAAGCTAATCCTCTGGAGTATCTCATGGTAACCACTGGCATGCTTCCTAGCTATTACAAGGGAAGTGAATACTGCAGTGTATCAACACAACAATCGTCTAATTCACGTCTTCCTCCTCTTCACCCTCCTCGCTGCTGTTTTTACGCTGTGCTCTCATGGAAGGTCAATGGTACGATAGCTGTGGATTGAAGCCGGGCAATAAAATAAGAACTGGTAACGGCTTGAGGAATCATTAAGAATTAGGAGTTTTATAAAACATTCATATCAAGAATAAGTTACTGATACTATGGAAGTGGTGTTTCTGCAAGCAAATTGTACAGTTGGAGCCATGTTAAATTTCTGAGAGGCAAAACATGCACTGAAACTGAAATAAATAAAAAAGCTTTGCTTAGTGTGCACTTAAATAATGCTGATATTGCATTATAGTTTTTTTTAATCTATCATCTGTTAAATTCTAAAAAAAAAGGTAGAGTTTGGGCAGCTAAAGCAAGTCAATTCAATTGGACGAAGGCAATGATACACATGTCCTGATGCCAGGACACATTCATGCTGGTTCAGAGGGTTCAATGATCCTACTCCTGCATGGTAGTAAACTGGAGTATGAAAACACTCAAACTCCAGGAAAGAGCACAACTACTCATTCATCTCAGACATCATTGTCCGTAATCTTTTATTCATTCATTTTCATCCACTTATCTTTTAACAAGTTGCAGGGCCAACAGTCTCCACCACTGACACCCAAATCAGCCCGCTGGTGTTGTGCTCAGAGCACCTCAGTGGCAACCTGGCAGCTGGTAGACTTGAACTTGTTGTGGACACAAGTCTGCTTCCGTTTTGTCCTAATTTTTTACTTACATACTTTATGTCTGCTTGACTGTACTGTAAATAATGCAAATCATAATTAATTTTTGAGATATTTGTTCACACCTTAAAAGATAGTTTTGTAAAAAAAAAAACATCTTTGTTTACAATTGCACCAGTTCAGCCCAGCTCAACTGAGTTTCCTTAGATTTTTCTTATACTAATGAGAGCAGCTGGTTTTTTATAAAATAAATTTACATAAAAAAAATTGAATGTTTTTCTAATGAAGGGGTTTCCAGAGGTTTTTTGTTGATTTTCTCTCATTTGGACACATTTTAATAAACGTGACCCTATGTGAGTTTAGTTTCTCCTTGTTTTACATGTTCCATCTGCCCCTATTGCCTATTGGTGGCTGCAATAATGTCTTAATTGGCTAATGAACTATAATAATAACACTTTAAATGAAGTGTTAATGAAGAGGTACTATGTCATACCATTCTGTTTCCCAACTTCACCCAGCATGTGGTCACAGAGGCTGTGGCTGCCAGGCAATGAAGTGCACTGAGCTGAGTGTGTTTATCGTGTATGAATTCAGCTCTTAATTAGAAAAACTTGCAATTTAATCCAGGGTTTTTTTTAATTTAACCCTGCTGTAGTCACAGCGGGACACAATTTTAACAATGCATCTACTTGATTTTGTTAACAGATCAATCGGATTCAACAAGAAGATATTTTACATCCTTCCTGAGTGTGATGCGCCTCAGGAGGGGAAGTCTTTGATTGGGGATTTTTCTTTTCAGACACGCTGGTTTCCAGGGTAGGCAGGGTCCTCTTTATGGCTGCTAATTACTTCTTGTCCTCAGCACCAGGTCAAGCATGAGCCCGGAGAGTCAGGGACTGTAACTTCACAAAGGGCTCGGAGAGGGAGAAGATAGAGGGGCAGAGAGTGAGGGAAGAATGTTAATCCCCGCCCCCCTGTGAAAAAGTCCTAATTCACTGAGTTTTAAACCCCTCCCCCATGTCAAATGAAACGGAATAAGTAGGTGTTGTTACAGAGAAAGCGCGTGTGCGACTGTGCATTTGTTGAAACGAAGACTGAATGGATACATTTCGGGGGAATATGATCCGCCACAGTGTTGGCACAAATCCAACAGTGGGATTATGAATCTGGCACTGAAGCTACTGTTTAGATAAAGGGGGCAAAAGGTATGAAAATAAAAATCTAAAAGTTTGGTGGGATGAGGGAGAGGAACATACTTGTAAAGCCACGTCAGGATCACTCTTTTCTACAGCAATGAAGGGCGTCTGTAGACATTTACACTTTTATCACAGCGTTTTATGAATTCATAATGCTTCACTGTGCCGTACCCTCATCCAGCCACTGTCTGACAAACAAAACCATAAAAGAGTTTAATCCAAGTTAACAGCCTCTCATTAGGCGCATCGCTTCAAAGGCATTGCCGGTTGGTCTCTAACTTGACATTGACACTCAAAAGTTTCCATCCTGTGTGCAACTCTCATAAAGGTAGTTGTAGTGAGGAGTCCATCTGAAATCTTATAAATATGGTTGTAAGTTCAGAGAAAGCAAACAAATCACTGTTGTAGAGTTTTGAGTCAAAGCTTATGACTGTTTACGTGACATGTTTCTCGTTCATCCCTGTGATCTGAGTGCTTGGACTGCAAATGCTTTGTGAAATGATGAAGCCATACTGGAATGTGGAACAACGGTTGCTTTCGTAGTGGATGTGACAAAAAGGACAAAGTAAGATGTGGAAATGGTCATACACTGGGGAAAAGATTTCCAAAGTTGAAAACTTGCAGGGTTAGTCTAATTCTCCACAGAATGATTGATTTGCGATAGACAGGCAAACCACCCTAGCCATAGTACCCCACCCTTACCTGATAACTGTCTGGATCGGCTCACTCTTTAGCCTCCTAACCCCCAATGGTATTACGGGATAGGAGATGAATAGTTGAGATCAAAAAGTGCCTTAGAGGTAAAAGGATGCCCTGTATTTACAGCATCAACCATAGGATCACGTAACGAAAGAACTCTAAACCACCGCAACGGTCACACAGACTGGCTCTGTGCAAATGTACACGAGTCCAGGTCAGGTAAACACTTTGGGTCTCCAGAGCAGGGAACCCGCTGCTGCGATGTGAAGGCCTGTGTGGTCAGTGGAGAAAATGTATTTTTAGCATCATGTGCCAGAAGTGCGACACTCTCCAGGGAACTTACATCTTAAGTAGGTAAACATCTCAGCTTAACAAGGTGGGAGTCAGACCAACACCTGTGGCTTGGGATGTGGTCAGGAACGGTTTGGAAGGAAGGTCAACTGAAGGTGACTGTGATGTATGAATGAAGGTGTGTGTGGGAAGGGAAGAGTTTATAGAGAGGGCAGTAAAACTTTTCTCAACGATGTATGTTTCTTCCCATAACCCATCTCTAGCGGTACTTTTGGAATAATAAAAAAAAACCCTTTAAATTAATTCAAAAGACATTACTCTAAGGGACTTCAGAAAAGTTATTATCTGCTTATTGATCCAGTATAGAGCAACTGCATTTTCTTAACAACCTCTTGTGTAAGCTAACTTTGGTCGTGTAACAGATATAGAACAAAATAAATACAAGGAGAGAAACAGCTGAAGGGAGCGGTTGAAAGGAATGCCAAGAGCTGTTGAGTGAAGGTTATTCCAGAAATGACAATTGTTTCCTTTCTTTAAAGTTGCTGATGTCAATGGGATTAGTTTATGTCACTGTGGATTAGCAGAAATAACACTCAACTGCAGGGGTCAGTAGAGATGCCCTCCATGTGCACTGCAAGTCATGCAGTGAAAGAACAAACACTGGTGTTGGCATTGTTATTTGGACACTACGTGTTATGATTTTGCTTGACTACTAAGTGCAATGCTGTTTGTGATCCTATATTACTCAAGCGAGAGATTTCCAATTAGAAAAACCAATAAAATTAATAAGTGGTTCAAGCTAGCGCTACAGTCATCTTTGACTCATTACCAATATTGGCATTAGTATAAAATGTTGGCTGTGTATAGAATAGTACACTCTAGTTTATACATTGTATAGTCGGTGTGTCCTGACACCTCTAAGTGCTATGCCATGTTGTTGAAATGGCGTGGGGTGTGGCACTCTCTGATTGGAGGAGATTTGGCTCACATGATTGGCGAATGGCTAAACCTCTTGATTTGCAGCAAGGAGATCGCTGGTTTAGTGGTTTTGTCTCCTGTATAGAGTCGGTAACCTTAGCTGTCTGTGGCTGAGTGTTGCGTTTGTATCAGGGGAATGGATTCATTGGTACTCCGGTTGCCATCCCTTGTCCAAAACCATGGTATCAAGACAATTGGACCCTCTCAATTGAGCATAGGTAGGAGTTCAAGCCTGAATGGTTGTTGTCTGGGGTGCAGCCTGTACCCACCCTCTGAAAGAATGTGTTGAAATACCTATCATCACTACAGTGTACACTGCAGCATGGCTTTTTACAAGGTTGTGTCCATATAAGGTACCAAAGGATGAGTGTTTGGACGAGACTTTAAGAGGTGCTATAGCTGGAGGGGTTCAGTCAAAGAGTTGAAAAAACACTTCAAGACCAAAAGACCCTTTCTTTCTTCTCCTTTCGGCTTATCCCATTTTTCAGGGGTTGCCACAGCGAGTCAACAATTTCCATTTACCGTACTGTTGGCGGTTGTTGTTAACCCTGGCCCCAACCGATCCGGTATGGACATCTTTTTGTTGTCTCGCGTCTTAGATTTGGCTAAATGTTTTTACGCCTTCGTGACACAACTCTCACCATTTATCTGGCTTGGGACCGGCACTAAAAAAAACTGGTTTGTGCTCCCTAGTGGCTGGCTTCAAGACCAAGAGACCCAGTGTTTGATTTTTGTGGAATAATTTGCTTGGTGTTGTGTAGTGATAAAATGATATATTTTTGGAACACACTAGTGGTATATTTGTAGTTTGTAGAAGTATAACTTTTAAGGATGACGTATTGCAATCAAACCATTCTGGTGGTGAAGTCACTAATTAAGTATAATTTAACAGTTTAATAGAAACAACTCCAACTCGACATCAAAAATGCTAAACTGCTTTCCTCAGTAAACTTCTCAAGTGTTTACTGAGGCAAGCAGTTTAACTTTTGTGGTTCCAATTTGATGAACAAATAACATATTTTACCACTGGAAAAAAAATGTGATTAAAAGGAGGAAAATACATTTAACATTTCTAGGGGCTTGTCATTACTGCTTTTAAAAAGTGCTTTTCAGCAATTTGGTGGAATCTTTGTTCAGATTTAGAACTCTTTAAAGAGTGGAGTGTCAACAGGTCCTCTGTGATACATGAGCCTCATCGACCAAAACACAGTATATATGAGTCAGGATAAATGTTGATAAATGAATAAAATTCATGTCTATTTTCCACATTTGTGTTTCCAAAGGAAATAACTTTACAATTATATTAAATTATATGATTTATTTATTGTTCCTTATTTATCTGGCTAGCTATAACTCTTACCATTAGGATCTCATTAGTCAGTTTCCCCCCTCCTTTTCACTGAAGTCATTCAGCTGTTCCAGTTGTTGCATTTCCATGATACAGATTCATGCCTTGGAGTGAAAATTAAATAAACCAAACTCTTTGGTCCAGGTTTACTTTAGGCCGTCCAGATCCTGAGTGAGTCATGGCAACCAACTCCCTCAATCATGAGACATTGTCATGTGTATCCCATTTTTTTAAATACGATAAACCCTGCCCCTGATTTTTTCTTATTTAGTCAGCCAGTGTGGCTGATCAGACTTGAACTAACAGCAAATCCATCACTGGACTTCAGTATTTTTCCCTCTTCAGCTGGCAAAGAGGAAAAATATCAAATCGCTTTGTTTGGTGTAGCAATTTAGGATAGGGAGCTTGAGTGGTCTCATTATAAGACAGAGGTTATAAAAGGTCTCAGGTCCCAGGTTGGGTTGTACCAGGCATGGAGTTATTTGGAGTTAGTTTGGAGCTATATAGATTTACCCCCCCAAAAAACGCTCTTTTGTCATTTCCCCAAAGAATACAAATACAACAATAAGAACAATTCACTTCTTGATACCATTCATGTGTGGAAACTTTGTATGTTAGTACAGATTTAGTAGGGTTCTCTTCAACAATCCGTGATCAAGAATTCAGAAGTTTATGTCACTTCCAGACATTGCAGGCATTGAAACTGAAATGACCTTGTCAGTAAAGGCATTAGTTAATCGATCGATCTCTGCGATCTTTTTTTCTCCAACAATTCCAAAACACCATGTTAGGTACAGTAAACTATTATTATGTATCACAAATCCGAGGACAATGATAGCAGCTTCTTTGCTTTGGGTGGTTGGAAGTCACGCAGCAGTATAACCAGTTGGGGTAGTGGTACCTCTGGCAGTTAGATCTATTTCTTGGAAAGCTGAAGAAGACAGTCTTCCAAATTCAAACATCTTCCTTTCAGTTTCCTCCCAAGTATCTAAGTTATTGACTCATTAGATGGGCCTCTGTCATCACGGTAAATGATAGACGTTTTCTCGCCAGTGGGTACATTTCAGCCTCAGTCTTCATTATGAACTGATGACAGACAAAGCTGTCCTATTTGTTCAGACCCTTCTCTGTCGGCCTATGGAATGCACATTAGTGAATTTGGATGTAGTTACTCTCTTGAAGTGCCAAAAGTGTGGGTGTGGCACGTCGAGTAGTTTACTTTTGCCCTGAAGAAACGTTTTTGAGCTATAGATGAAGGATTCTAGCGCATTCCGTGTAGGAATCCCACTCAAAGTACTCCCCAACAGTTGCCTCAAATTTTCTTCTAGTCTACTGACTATTGTGGGACACATGGCTGAATATTTTTGTCCTTGGAATCAAAGAGAAAAAAGTCTGATTTTTTATGATACTAATACCTCAACTGTTTACCACGAGATATATACAAAATGTGTGTGAAGTTTTTCCTTTCAACGTTGCTGCACAGCTGTAGAGGAACATTAGCATCTGCAGTGTTCCATCACGTAGACCTCGTTAAAGGATGTTGATTTTTTTTTTCTTTGTAAGGCTGACCCTTGCTGCCCGTGAATCGGTGTAATGACATTCAGCTGGAAGTTGTTACAAAAAATCAGAATGTACAAACAGTTTTTTTTTCACTCCACTCGGTTGCCTCTCAGCCTTTCCTGACAGGCCTTTCGTTCTAAGATGGATTGGCCTATGAAGGTTTTTTTCTCCTCAACATTTTGTGTGGTCCTTCCAGAAGATGGACGCTATCACTACCTGTGTTGGCTTTAGCACCCACGTCTGTGGGACACCTTTGGTGCTCATTCAGCAGGACAGCATTTTTGGTGTGACAAACCCACTGCATTCTTGCTTTTGTTTATTCTATTTTATTTCCCCAAATTCCCATGCCATAAAATTCCATGTATTGTTCACTGTTTGGTTTTCTCCGCACTTTGGTGTTTGTCCACCCTTACAACATCCCTTGTGCAACTGGCTCAAAAGACATGACCCTGCGTCTTAATGTGTTTCATTGTGTGGACCGTTGTTTGCATCTGGCTGAAGGAACAGCTGTTTGTCCTGTGTGGTTTTGGCATGCGAGGGTGCGGTCCAGGGTCAAACCCCATGTCACATTGTTGTGAACCAGTACTTCTGTGGTGGCCGGGTGACAGTCGAGACGATGGGCCTGAATGTGTGCTAATTGCACGGTTGTGGCCAGGGGGAGGCAGCAGTAGATTTAACCTTGTAGGGTTAGTGATGGAAGACTTGTTTTTTTTCTGCAGCCGTGGCCCACAATCATGGTGATGTATAAATAGGCATATCTGATTTTAGCACCACTGGGTTTTTAAATAACTCTTTACCTCAGCCGAGAGAAACGTTGGTACCCCTTCTGGATGTTTAGAACAAACAACCAAGAACAAGTACTTTCAAAGTTGCATTTATTGTCGTCTGAGATGCCTTTCGAACGTCTAACATTTCGTTTTCTTTCTTACCTTTTCTTGTAGCGGAACCAGCAGACCTCTTGAAGATTTTAGATTTTCCCAATTTACCTGATGGTGTTACAAAAACGACAGGCTTCTGCTCGCATAGGAGGTCAACACAAGGACCCGATGTGGCCTACAGAGTATCCAAAGATGCCCAGCTCAGCGCCCCAACCAAACAGCTGTATCCAGGTAAGCGTCTTTTCTCAGTTCTTATTTACCACTGAGCATCAAACAAAGCATCTCGAAGCCCTTTTTTTATCCAGGTTTCCTCATTTCACTTAAAGTTCTTTGCGCCACAGATGTTGTGGCTTAACTTTATTGCTGCCCTCTGCTACAGGTTAGCTTTGCCATCTGGTCAGCTTTATAACCTTTTACATCACCTCATAGTAAACTCTGGAGTAAACTCCTCTATAACCCTTCCATGCGATCCCCTATGTGCCCCACATTTCTCAAGTAAAAATTTTATAGGCTTCTTTAACTTAATTATTTATGTCAACTCTACTTTATGTTCATGGCACCTCAGGCTGTATGACCCTGTGTGCTTTGGCATGAGATGCATCTGTCGGATCCTTGTTTATCTTCTATCTGAATCAGTGAAATGTGTCTGAATCTCCAATTGTTAACCCTGTTCCTGTAAAGATGCCAGAAATGTCTGAACACTTAGTTAGTCTTTAGTCTCACGCAATAAATGTTTTAAAAGAACACGTGCTTTGTCCTTGGATGGATTTTACAGTTGACGCGCACACGTATAGTGAGTACTGTAAAACTCTATAAGAGACGCCAAACAGTAGAAGCTAGAGCTGTTAAAAATGGGAGTAGGGGGTCTAAAAGAGGGAAGGGGAGCCCCGGGTTCCACTTTTCTTGTCCTATTGTGCTGACGTGGCTACGGGTTACTGCTCCATGGTGAGCTGCAGTAGTACTTTCCGCTCTCTCATCCCTCTCTGACAATCTTTCCTCGCCTCCCTCCCTCCTCTTTACCCTCTCTATTTTCCCTGAAGCGCCATAATTTTCCCCTCTGTCATTTCTTCTCCACTGCTGCTACCTCACAGAGCTCTTTTTTTCTCTCCTTATATTTCATCTAAACTGCTGAGACATGTGCAGCTCCTTTTTTTTTTCTCCCTTTCAAAACCAAGCTTTTTTGTGCAGTGGGCGACCTAGCTGAAAAAAAAAATATAGACAGATTGGTTTCCCTGCAGCTTGGAGAGACACAAAAAGCAGCTATAATAACTCTGATGTGGTCTTTGTGCAAAAAAAAAAAGAGAATAATAACAGCTTCTCAGAGCTGAGCTTCCACAAAGCTTTGAGTTGATGACATCCCCAGTTATGGCCCTCTCAGACACTGCTCTGGCCTTAGTGGACCTTTGATCCATATCATGGATCTGCTTTGGAGCTTAAAAAAAGCCACAGGACTCCTCTGGCCAACAAGACCGATCATGTTTACCAATCAGACAAATGCTCTGATCTTTGAAGCTCTGGTTCGGCAGAGCTCAGAGTCTCTGTATTGTTGCAGATTCTATAATTACACACAAGCTACTGTGGCTGATCCAAAATAACAGTCTGCAAAAAAAAAAACTGAATCAACCAGGAGGATTTTCAAAACAGTCCCTCAATAGGTGCAGAAAATATAGTTGGTACAAAAAAAAAAAAACCTCATAGTAAGTTATAATTCTGTGGTGCCTTTTTTTGTGCAGTGCTGGGTGAATCTGAAGTTAATATAATCCAGAGGACAGCTCAGCTTGTGAGATCATTTTGTCCATATCTGGTTTTCCCCTTAATTCAGTTAGTTTCTGATTTATGACTTTGGCCCAAAGCCTGGAGGTCCAGTTAGCCTAAATGATAACCACTACTTTCTTCAAGCCCAAGGTAGAAATTAAATCGAAACGCATAGAAGAAAACAAAGGCATGTAAATGGGCTCATTCTGATTAAAAACACTCTGGCCTGTGGCTTTAGAACCACAGACAGTCTGTGATGATGCGTTGGAAACCAGCAAGTGCAGACATGTAATCATTAGGCAAACATGTGGAACGGATGATTCATTAGAAATGAGAGAAGCAGTGAAACAGAGGAGGCCTTTCTTACCTTTATTGTCTGAATGGCAACCGAAGAAACAGTGGAATAAAGCATTTAGTCATCGCTTAATTTAATTCTACACTGTAACCATGTCTGCTCAGCTTTATGAGAGCATAAAACCCGGCAACATCAACAGGACCATGACAGATCATGGATTTGCAATTTCACGTTGCCTTATGTCTTGACTACAGTTCGGGGATTTTTTTCAACCAATTACAACCAGCGTCAGTGTTAGCCTGAACATTAATGAGAAAAAATCTGGTCCTTAGAGGAGGCCGCTGTAGTAGTTTCTATAAACTGGACTGCAGTGGTGACCCTGCGGTGGACTTTTACTAGGTTATTAATTCCACAACTTTTTGCACAACAGTCCCAACTCTGAAAATGTAATAAATTAGGGAGGAAACCAGAAATCTTTGTCTTACATGCATTGCTATTTCTGAAAGGACACATGTAACATTTAAGTGCCACCAGTGATGCGACAACCATAGATTGAGAACCTCTAAATTTGACAATAAAGTGACATAATTTTTTCATGACCACTCCATATCAACGGGTATCTACTGGTCTTCTTCTTCTTCTTTCGGCTTGTCCATTTTTCAGTGGTTGCCACAGCAAGTCAACATTCCCTCTGTCCTCTGTGTCCTCAACTCTAACTCCAACTACCTCCATGTCCTCCCTCACTGATCCATAAATCTCCTCTTTGTCCTTCCTCTTCATCTCCTGCCTGGTAGCTCCATCTCTAGGGTATCTACTGGTCTTAATACCTAGTAAAACACTGTATAAAATCTAGTATCATATAGACTATATATTTTATATATATATTATGTATGTATTTTAGTCAGTATTCTCCTACTTTATTTATTTGCTTAGAAGATGCACTTAAACTTGTACAACTTGTACCCAACATGTACAAGTTTAAACAATAAATATATTATAAATTACATTTTAAAGTCATGCAAAGAATCCGGATGTTAGAGAAAACATGTGCATTGGAAAAAGTAGAAGTATAAACACAGTACAGTTATATTTTAGAAAATTCTGGCAGGCTGGATTACAGAGCTGACCGGGCCACATCCGGCCCACAGGCCCTAGTTTGCCCATGCCTGTTCAACACCTAATAATTCTTCAAATAGGTTGCTGAAACAAGATGTAAATGTGCCTTTCGTTAGCCTAAATTTATTTAAATAAATGAACAAATTACTAATTGTGTTGTTATTTTTTGGGAAGGACAAATTGTCCTCTGCAGCGTTGAAGCTAAATATATATCTTTTTTACCCTGTTTTTCCTTTCATTTCATGGTTCTTAGTCCCTTCAGTTGTCCTCAGGCCTGTGCAGGTTGAGACTATTTACCAATTCAGTTTCATGTATCATGGGCCCCTCTGCTTAGTTAAAGCCCATTACACTGGGGGGGTCACCTGCCTCTGTACATGCACCACTCATCCATCTTCTTCTACACTACGCTCTTTGTCCACGCTCCCCTCTCTCCTGTACGCCTCGCAGGTAGGTTTGCTCCCCTGCAGCAATGTGCAATCCTAATGGAATGCTGCAGGTCTTTTGCAGAGGGAAGGTTTGGGCAGCACGATGACTGAATGTCTGATTACACAACGCACGACTTTCAACGCCATTTACCTGCTTGCATGCACACTGACAAGTGTTGCTGCGCCCCCTTCCTTTCTCTTTTTTTTGACATCCACCTTGCGCTTAGGCAGGTGTAAGACAAAACTGTCACATTTCTGCAATAACAGGCTGTTCTAGGGTAGAAGAACTCATCATTTAACATTAGGGGGGAAAAATGAATGTCAGTGTCTCCATCCAGAACTACAAATTGTTGCAAAATAATGAGAAAAACAGACTCTAGACTCCTTGATGAGACATAGAAATTCATCAAAAAAAAATCTAAACAGATATTTGACCTATTTCTTCATTGACATATGTCCAAAACTGGAAATTTGATCAGAAGTTCCATCTGCCAGAACTTAAACCACCACTGGCTATCAGTTTATTTAAAGCAGGGGTCCCAAACTCCTGGCACGTGGGCCAATTGCAGCCCATGGAATTATATTTTGAGGCCCCTGCCTTGATGCGTAAGTTGAATTTATAATCATATTTAATAGATTTCTTCTCTCCACATTGAAAGCTGATGCTGCCCTTCGATGAAATGATAATGTGGATGGTGGCCGTCAATTTATTTGAGTTTGAGACCCCTGATTTAACGCTTCTGCCTGTTGTCCTTCAGCAGTATTGATTATAGGACTGAAAAAAAAGACTTTAAAAAACTTTAAATACAGTGCATGCAAGATACTTCCATTTAAAAATGAGAGAATTATTTCGTTTTTTTATTATATGTTAGTAAAATTATTGTTAGGTACGACATTTGTACTTCAACTTAGATCTGTCTCCTCTTCTGGCACTGACTTCATCAGCTGGATGCTGCGTTAGTGGAGATGAGTCTAGTGAAGCACCAGCCGTTTTTACATTCTCACCATGTCTAGACACACACACACACACACACACACACACACACACACACTAACAAAATAAAGAATGACTTATCTCTCATCTTTGGCCTAAGTAGCCGTTTCAGAGCAGCATTCCGACGTAACCTGAGTTTCACTGAGTGACCCCTCACTCTCCTTCGCTGCTTGGTAATAAGATCCTGAGGAGAAAGTGAGGAGAGTCTTTTTGTTAGTGAATACATATATCCTGTTCAGCTGACAACACTAAAATATATTAAAGAAGGGTCCATTTTCAGTCAGTTTCTTTGACTGATATTAAACAGAAAAGATTAATCTGACATATTTAATTAACTGTGATCTTTGTTGATCCCTGAAAAAAAACGCTGTCGTTGAAGTACCACTGAGTCAGCAATGTGGTTTTTCTTCGGTCGAGGAAAAATGCATTGAACTTCCCTGCTGTTTTCATCAATTTCTCGCTCATCTTAATGCCTGATACCAAAAAAGGTGCATTCATCTTGACAACTATGATGGTTAAAACAAAAAAAGCCAAAAGAGTTTGATTTCACAGCTGATTTAAAGCCTTTTCCGCACTTTTCTTGATCGTAACCACAATACCTTATATTAATAGCTATGGCATTGTACTGCCAAAAACGTAATTCCGGGAATTCCATGTTTCTGTGTTCGTTGCATTCCTCAGTAATATACCTTTAGGGGTAACAGGAATGAAAATGAATAAGACATTGGAAAAAACAGCAGGGTGTTTTTTTTTTTCATGCTGTATATGAACCCAACCTAACATCACTATGTATCTGTCAGCAATTTGTAGGTTTTTCTATATCCCCTTCCTACCCTTTCTATGCTGCCTCAATTACTTGATGCCAAAGTAAATTCTGTAGATATATTAAACACAATAGAGCCATATGTTCTGCACAAGAAGTGCTTCTAGGTGGCTGAAAATAATAAAAGAGCAATAGGATAAAGAGAAAAGAGGAGGTGTAACAGGCACAGATGCTGACTGAATGAAAACTAATGAAAGCAAGAAGGAGAAATAAATGAACAGTGGAAACAAATTGGTGTTTTCTCTTCTCCCCTCGACTTTTCCACTATCTCCTTCCAGCTTCAGGTTTCGACACCACAGTCCTCCTGATTTGTCGTCTTCCTTTGCTCTCGTTGACAGCGTGCCTAGCTTCTCCAGTACACATTTTCCAGCCCTAAAGCACAAAAAAGGGGGTTTAATAGCTGAACGAGGTGCTACAAAACCACAGCAGCCACAAACTCCACCCCTCTTTTCCGGCTGTCTGGAATTTTGCTTTGCACAAACTGAGAAACAGCTACTGCAGAGCAGGTCACTTCCTCTGTTAATGTTAAAACCCAGTCCAGAAACTTTTTAATAAAAGAGGTTTCTAAGAATGGTTGTTTCATTTTTTTAATGATCCAAAATGTTAGAAGCAATTTTAATTTGAGCCAGACAAGTTAAGAAAGAATCATTCTTTTTGTGGAAAGTTGCAACAGTACATCAGTGCCTCATCCTGGGGTCCTGAGAGAGCCCCCACTGGAGGAGCCTGTCTGGCAGATGTGCCACACAATGACAGTACGCAAAATGAAGGAAGCAGTTGAGGCAGCAGATGGAAGGACGTGTGTTTCCGCAGCTTTTATTGTTCAAAGCAAAGTATGTTTGGTATTTCCATTCCCACTTAAATGTGGCCGAAAATGTTGCTCTTGTAAAAAGACCTTTCTTTTATTACATCTTTCCAACCCTGCTCTGCAGCATCCCTGCGCCTGCTTGAACTATCAGCGAGAAGAATGGAGTGAATGGATTGAAAGGATTTTTGTCGAATTCTCTCTGAGTCTCATGCTTTTGTCATTATTCATTTTCCCATCCTGATGGGCTGGAAAGAACCCACTGTGGATTTCTGTCTTCATTTTTATTCAATCCCCTGCTCTTTATTTCCAGTTAATCTCCGAGCCATCAAAGTTCTCAACTGTGAATTATGTTGTTTTTAGAGTTTCTCTCTTATATTTGGAGAAACAATAATGATTTTCCAGCCTCTCTTGACGCCAAAGAGCTCCGTCTCCTAAAACAACAGTGATTACCACATCTTGAACTCTAGTATTTTATGACTGTTTCCTTCCTCCCATGATGCATTCTTACTACCTTTAAGCCTTGTCCAAATGTAGTGTCTCACTGTACAACCCGCTCCTCCTCTTGGCAGGTGATGTGTTCCCAGAGGACTTTTCCATCTTGGCCACAGTGAAGCCCAAGAAGGGCAGCCAGTCCTTCCTGTTGTCTGTGTACAATGAGCAGGGCATCCAGCAGCTTGGATTGGAAGTAGGACGCTCCCCTGTCTTCCTGTACGAGGACCACACGGGCAAACCCAGCCCCGAGGACTACCCCCTGTTCAGAGGAGTCAACCTTGCTGACGGAAAGTAGGTCCACTACTTTTTACCTCCATACATTAACATTAAAGGAGGACTTTAGGTCCAAAACTGAGATTAAAATGAATTTGCCTTGTGGCCATGTACCACAAAGGACCACAACCCCACTTTGTGATCTACTTCCTGTTTGTCCATATGATATAATGTTTGGGGTCTAAAACATATGTTTTTTTAATCATAAACACATTAGAACCTATTAAGAACATTTAGTTATACAATAATTATTATATATATTGAATAATCATTGTAGACATTGAAAAATACTGCTGCTTTCTTCAATTCCTTGTTTATTTGAATGGCTTTTACCACTAAAGGTGCATTTGTTTAGACTAATATATTGATAACAACAAACATAGCTCTTAAGGGTTTAATCTAACAGCTGGTATTTAACCATTTCCTATGGTCTTCTGGATTGTAACCACATACATACTATACTGCCAAAAACATTCCTTGTTCATGTTTATTGTATTCTTCAGGTAATGGCATTTAAATGACCAGAAATTGAAGAAAATAAGTTGTCTAATGCATTTCATCCACGACTTAATGTTTATAAATTAGCCATAAAAGCATGTGAACTAAGTTCATTTTTATTTTTTAGGTGGCATCGAGTGGCCATCAGTGTGCACAAGCAGACCATCACCCTCATATTGGACTGTCAAAAGAAGACCGTTCAGAAGCTGCTCAGAAGCCCCAATCCAATCATCGATACCAAAGGAATTATAGTGTTTGGAACTAGAATACTTGATGAGGAAGTCTTTGAGGTAAGCCGTGGATTCATCATCTTAGAGTTTCGATTTATCCCAGGCTTTGGAATCGTCTCATGAGAACTTCTTTTTACTTAACCAAATCCTACATAAGTGTTATTGACCTAAAGTAGAGTTGGAAGAAGGATTTGTTTCCAATTATGCTCTGTTTTTAGACCAGTGAAGGTTTCAATTGAATTGATGGGAAAGATTTGCTGAAGTAAAAATGATAAAAACAGCGATGACACAACATCATTCTGAAGGAAATGATGGTGGTTCCAAATCCTCACGCTGCACGTTCTGATAATCTGAACATGGATTGCGGCGTTGACCACATCCTCCATAGATGTGTGTGTGGAACTTGTGGAGTAGTGTCATCTGAATGTCAAGCCTGTGCCACACACGCACAAACGCACACATGCTGAAAATTGCAAATCAAATTTTAATTTTAGGTGCGAGATATTCCGCATCTTCCACAAAAAAACACTCATGTTGGTGGAAGGCTCTCCCATATCCTGTCTGCTTGTTGCATCTGCTGTAGCTGTATTTAAAGTTCAACTTCATTGCGGCTCAAACCTCTCAGTTAAACTGTTATAATTCGATTTGTGGTGTCTGGGATCCTGGGGCGGGTGATTCAGCGGTAACGTTAACCCCAGAATGGTTTATTTCCAACTTTTCCAGACATAGTTAAGTTAAAAAAGATGTGTTTTTGCAACATAATCTAGGATTAAAAAAAAAAAAATCTTATTATATTTTTAATATATTAAAATATATATTTTAATAGTTTGGGGCCAATATTATCTTAAAGATATTATCAAGTGATATCTTTAAGATTGTTGTCATTTTTTTTTTTCAAATTGTTATATTTTTTTCTCAAATAATACAATGCCATATGACCTAAAACGTAGTTTTGGTGAAGAACAACTGCACGTGAATGTGAGAGCCACTAGATGGCAGCTTCTCAGCTCATTTCTAAAAACGTTTCAATAATTCGGGACTGTGTACAGAATGCTTGCGACAGGAACTCAGTGGTTTGTCAGAGTATGTGGGAGGTACTTTTGTTCCCTTGTTGGCATGACAACTCAAGCAACTCAAAAGTATTTGAGTTGCTTTCAGCAAACTTAGCAAGCAGGCATCACTTCACTTCCTTAACCACTAGGCAACCTATATCAGTTTTACTAAATATTAGAATCAGAAATTAAGTGCATGGACCCGGATATAAACAAATAGTTAACATCACAAATTGCAACGTTTAATGCTTGATTAAGTCTTACGTTTGACTAGAAATTACTGTATTTTTTCCGCACTATAAGGCGCATCGGATTATAAGGCGCACCTTCAATGAATGGCTTATTTTAAAACTTTTTTTCATACATTAGGCGCATAAAGTAGAAGTTGCTGCTTCTCGTAGTTGTGAGACCTGTTGCGGCTCACTATTGGTCCATATATAAGGCGCAGTGACGGCTTTTGAGAAAATTTTAAGCTTTTAGGTGCGCCTTATAGTGCGGAAAATACAGTAAGTAAAGTGTAATAACGTCAACTACAGGGGTTTCTACCTTTAGTTGTCTCCCTACTCGACTAGCACCTATTCCCAAAGTTCACCGAGAGACATGGGGAATAGTGTTGTCTTTGTCCCTTCAGAGTTGTGCTTGTTTAAAAGGGGATTAGACTGAGGCCCTCAATAATAATTAGTAACAGAGGTTGACTGACAAGACTGATGCTGAGCCAGCTCACCTTTAACCCGACTGCAGCTCCAGAGAAAAGGCCAATGAAAAAAAGATCCATGACATCACTCCTCAGCTTTAACTTCTTAAGTTGCTGTGCAAAGCCATAAGGGGGAGAAGGATATAAGACCAAAGTCCCTCGTCATTAATCACGGCCTATAGGAGATCCTCTAAGAAGTTGGTCTTAACTGTTTAATAAAGCATTAATAAAAATGTTCACTTTAGTTTTTAGCAAATCATACACTCTGTGATGTCGCTCCAGTTTCCCTAGCACATTCATCTTCTCAAAGGTATAGGTCGAGCCATTTAATCTCAATCTTGTTCATCAATCCGAACTCCAGTATCAGTCTGAAGGTTACTGTGGGAACAGGCCGATATTTTGCGAGAGATGTTTAAAGCCCTCCTGCTGTGCGTCTGCCGGTTGGGAGACAGGACAGGCTCCAGTGCGTGCAGAAAATGGAAAATATGCCACATAGTTTCCAAATTATGCTCAGCCTGCGCTCCTTTTACTCCTCCTCCTCCTATTACTCCCTTCTCCCACTCTGTCGTTTAGTCTGATCCCGTGTTGACTTTTGCCAGAGTCAGTTACCACCAAGTGGTGGTGAGCGTGAATAGGCAGTTACACACACATACACACACGTTTGATTTCAACTGCGGGCCATTAAAAGTTGGGTCGATCCCGGAGACTCCAAATTTTATTTAGAGCCAAAAAGTCATCTTTAATATTCAACTTCAAGAGAGAAAATGTGTTTTTAAACCACAAGGATGATTGGAGAAAAATGTGCATTTATTCCTGAGTTGACTGTGTATCAGATTGAACCATATGTTAGCTGTAACTCCCCCTGTCATTATAACACTGTACATACAGACATGAGGGCGAGTGCCTGCTGAGGGCTGAGGTGGTTTGTGGTTTGGTTTCTGACATGGTTTGTGTGGTCACAGTGAGAGCATCTGCCCTCTCAAGTACCATGGTGTTTTTGTTTCCCAGTGGTTTACATAAGAGCACTGTGGCTTGTGCCTGCAGTGTTTATAAATGAAAATAGAGCAGCGATAATGTGAGAGAGCGGGGAGTAATTATTGTTCGTTGATCTGCTGTGATGATCAATTTTTGCTTGTTGATATAATGCACTTTAAAAATCAAAAGTGTCAGAGTGATGTACCAACGCCACAAATGATTTTAACCTGTGAGGCATCTAGAAATATTCAATTCTTCAAATGTTTTATTTTTTTATTGCATTTATAAAAAATATTGCAATAGGAGAAATGAAAATTGTAACGTAATTAGTATAGCATTTAAAAAAAAAAAAGTTTTTAATTTTTATCCATATTACTCATTTCCTTATTGGGTTTAGTCACATGTGCGCAAAACATGCATGTTATGTTATAAGTCAATGAGTTTTCAACCAAACCAAACCAATATGTTTACAACATTATTATATACAAATAACCATAGGTCTATACCTTTGAATAAGTACACCTATATGAGATATTTCTTGTTCTTATTATCAATTAATATTCAATAAAATATGATCATATGGAGAAAAAAAAAGTTCATCAATCGGCCAATTGACCACGATAGTGGGATGTATTCGGTCTGCGGGCCGCATGTTAAACACCCCATCACCTAGTAGCAATTTCATCATAATTTGGTCAATGTTAATATGCTTTAATTAATCAAGATAACTCCAAATTATTCCTATATTCCCTGACATAAATCGAATTAAGACATTTAATCGGTTGATAGCAATTCATAAGAGTTAGTTGATTTTACTGTGAGAGAACATGTAGGTTGCAAAAATGTATAGATGTATTCTACTTAAAAAAGTTTAGGAATATATATTTTCTTTTAGAGGTTCTTGGGTCTACTATAACCCAAATAGCTCAGAACTGTATATATAATAACATGGTTCATACAGCTAAGTCCAAACGGGAACACAGTTCTGTACAGTATGTTCTACAGTTCTACAGTAGGAGGTTCCAGTTCTATTCCCTATAGTTTGATTTCCTTGGCCTTAAAAAAAAACACCAATGCTGTTATTAGATAAAAAAAAACAAAAAAACATTTGGTCTTAAATCTATAGAATGTGGTTCAGATTGGCCCAGATCATAAAAATAGGGACAATATAAGGTCCATTTAGTTGGTTCTAAAAAAGGCACAATGAGAGAAAAATGTCCGTGGTTGGATGAACCACTTGGCCTGGTTTGTGGTAACCCACAAGGGACCTCAAGGTGGAGCCATGCAAACACAGCATCTCTGGTCCAAACATCGGTTCTTATGCGCCAAGGCAAATGTCAAAAATCAACTGATCTCACAGCTAAAGGGGTCTGAAGATAGAGCGATGTGTAAATTATTAAACATTTTATATTTTTCGAGCAAATTGGATCAGAGTGGATCAGCGAAAAGACTTTGGTGTTGGGAAAACATGATGTTCTGAGGAGGGAGAAGGGTTGTTGGAGCAGTGGCTTCAGGTAAACGTGCCAAAAACGTTATGTCATACTCTGGAAAGTATGAGGAGCTCTCTTCCATCTGACTTCACTCTTGGAACAGCAGGAATCCCACGTGACGGCTTCAGCTCCATGGATGCTGCTGATAGGCACGTAGGATGAAGGATGGGTAGATGTCCATGTGTGGGATAAGACACAAGAAAGCTGTGCAGGTCCAAGTTGTAGATGGTAGGTGGTTGGATTTGATGAGGACAGTGATAGAGATAGAATGAGGGCGGCATAATGAGAGAGAGACGGAGGGGGGAGTTGGGAAGGGAAGTTGAAGGAGACTTCAGACAAAGAGATGTTGCAACTGCTGCCTGAGAAAAGCCGTAAAACACACAACACATGGGCCTGTTATTATTATTGCGATTGCATAATAAATGTTTCCCATCATGTTGACCTCAAATCTGCCAACAGTTATTAACAGTTTACACGCATGAGTCATTCAGGTACAGATTTATATACTGGTTTATTTACTCTTTTGTTCCATAAAACAGATGTGAAACAGGATTCAGAGGAAAATCTGGATTCAACTTAGTCTCAGGTTTTTCCGCCAATGTGACCGATCCCACTAGGACTCAAGACCTAGCAAGACCTATACATTTTACGCCTAGGAATTGATTGTGACCAGTAAATCAAGCAATTTGGACACTAGTCTCATTAGGGAAAAGGTTGATCTTCACAACGAGGTGACCTCAGGGTTGATTCTTGATTGGGTCTTGTCTGGTTACTCCAGGGTTCGACTCCTAGGCAAGATCGATACCCAGGTATCCTGGGTTAGCACCTTCTAGTGACCTCAACACCCAAAGTTTTACGAGGGGTTGATACAATGTAGTTGGATTTGGATGGAAAGAGATGGATAGTTGGACAAACATTGATTCAAGATAACTGGATGAATGTGAGTCATTGAGTGTTGTGTCACTCCCAGGCCCCCAGGCCTTAGTGGGCAAACTAAGGCCTGGGGGCCGAATACGGCTCATTGAGCTTCTTAATGTGGCCCGCCAGCCTTGTGCAATTAAAACATTTATTTTTATAATCATTATTCTTCTGCCTCCTCGCTGCAATGCCTGCAGTTCCGCACTAGATGATTTCAGAAAGGTTACTAGAAATAAAGCATTTTAGGTTTTATACGTGACGCGCTCCCTGTGTACGATTCTGGGACCGATTGAGCGTCGCAAGTCAAAAAGTTTGCCCATGTCTGGTCTAGTCAATAGTCCAGGAGCCCAAGGATCGATCTATCTATCTATCTATCTATCTATCTATCTATCTATCTATGTATCTATCTATCTATCTATCTATCTATCTATCTATCTATCTATGAGGGGTGTGCAAATTAATCGTTTTGGATCGAACTGAACCGAATCGGATCGAACTCAAACGATCATTTAATATTTTTTATGAATCGTTCCTGAATCGGATCATAGATCTATCTATCCCATACATACAAACATCTATTTGTCTGTCTGTATGTTTTAAATATTCTCT